>CAIGRB010157976.1:259047-291211 GCA_903798255.1 Fraxinus quadrangulata
ATTCAGAATATCCCCATTTTTTCCCATGAAATATTTTTCTTTCAGCTTTTCTGAGATGTGGTTCTTTATTAAGCTTCCCAGGTTACTTGAAGGACTGATTCCACATGTTCGAAAATCTGAATTTTTATGTTCTGCAGGTTCTTCTCTTTTCAACAATGACTAGACTCCTTGATGTCATGGAGGACTATCTTTACTGGAAACAATATAAATACCTTCGTTTAGATGGACATACATCTGGGGGTGATCGAGGAGCTCTTATTGAGAAGTTCAATGAACCTGGTTCTCCGTATTTTATATTTTTGCTCAGGTAATATTCAGCTTATCCGAACCAGTAGAATTGGATTTCTTTTAGACCTATATTTGACTAGACGGTTTGCATCAGTAAGAGGTGCAATAGTTGGGACTTCTAGAATCCGTATGCAATGTTGGCTTGAGTGATCTTATGGAGTAGGCGATTTTTTAAATGTTACTTTGATTGTTGTGAGTGGATATTGTGGGAACTCGATAGGAAATTCTGAAATGTGTCTGGATTGGATTGAAAAACTATCTGGTGATGGGGTCTTGTGGTTTGATTTTCTGAAAGGAAATTCAAACTTCTAATATTTTGACTATAATGAGAGACATTCTGCCTTATTGTGCTTGAAGATCGAATCAGTAGAATAATATTTGCATTTCATGTCAGAAGCAGTGAAGTTAGCCTAGGGATCGCAAGTGGCTCTTCAACACAAAATAAATTACTGTGGTTATCTGGTCACTTTAATATTGTTACATTAGCATGCTAAATTGATGAAAGCTAGATAGATATTGAGGGGATCAAACCTATCTCTTCAACACAAAATAAATTACTGTGGTTATCTGGTCACTTTAATATTGTTACATTAGCATGCTAAATTGATGAAAGCTAGATAGATATTGAGGGGATCAAACCTACTTAAAAACAGAACTAAAGCAGAAAGTAGAGTTATTTTTGGGTAATGGAGACCATGGCTCCCCAGGCCATAATGTAGGTCCTCCCACTTGAAAGATGTTTCAGTGGACTTACACATTCAGTGGTAGTTAATCTTTAAGTTAGTATGAGTGTCTTGTTCCACTGACTCATTAGTCATTACAATTTTATTCCAGTATTCGAGCTGGAGGTGTTGGTCTAAATCTTCAAGCTGCTGATACAGTTATTATCTTTGACACGGACTGGAATCCACAGGCAACATTTCAATGCTGCTCTTCTTTATCAAAAGTAAAATCCTTTGATACGAGAACTCAACATTTGATGAAACCTTTGATGTCTCTCAGGTCGATCTGCAAGCACAGGCAAGGGCTCATAGGATTGGACAAAAGAAGGATGTTCTTGTTCTTAGATTAGAAACGGTGGGTACCTCGACCCTGGAATTATATTATATTTTTGTTTATTTTCTTCTTGTCCACGAAATGTTAAAATTACAATGTTTCTGATATGATTCCTTTTCCAATATGGAGTTCTGACCTCAAGAATTTTGTTTGCTTATTGTTTCAATAGTAATGCATGGTTCAACACCACTTTCTTTTTGATGATTATGATTTCCTTGAGGGGATTATTTGCCGTTACGCTTGTGCTGATAATAGCACCCAGCTCAATCCTCACTCAAGTTTTGACATCTTTATTGGTTCCAATTTTTGGTACCTTAACAGTGGATTAATACTTGTCCATGACGGATTATGGTTAATTATTATTTAGTGTCACCGTTCTCTTGCCTGGGGGTACTATGATATTAAACAAACTGTCATATTAAGAAGTTCTACTTGTTTATCAAGTTGAATCTTTCAGTAAGTAATATGCATGAGACCTTGGTGTGGAATTTTGTTGGAGTTGAGGAAACTAATATTCTGGCACTCTATAGCTTAAATGCCTCTTTACTTATTTCTAAAAACTATTGATTGAGCAAAATTTAATATCAGAATCGAACTGGAAGGTTCGTTGGCTGTGGAATAGTATTCTGGCTTCTCAACTTATAGATTAGTGTTGCCTAGATGTATAGAGGACGTGTTGCGGACATGGAGGAGAAAATTTCGTCATAAGGATAGCAAGCTTGTATGAAATCTTATCCTGTGATGCATTGTTTGGTGTGTGCGGAGAGAAATGAACAATCGATGATTTAAAGACCAAATACGGACCACAGAGCAAATTAGAAAATTATTTTATCTGACTTATTGTATACTTGGTTTAATGCCGCAGATAGTAATCCTATAGAGGGGCTGCCTAACTTCATGTATTTTTTTTCTTGTTTAAATTGTTAATACATTTCGTGTATATTTTTATTTGATTAATAAATTTTTCTGATTACCTATAAAAAAAAAAAATGAATCGAACTCGAAGAGTTTCCAAAGAAGAATATTACCTGTTATAGATGTTCAGTGACTTGTATATGAAGTCCTAATGATAAAAATGATTTGTGATGGTGGATGAGAATTATCTGTGTTAAAGAAGTGGATAGTTGTTCCATTAATATAGCTCGACAACTTTCAAGATGTATTCATCCAGCTTCTTATTTTATTTAGTATAGTTGTACACAAGTCTATAATGGTTCAAACCCCATGTATTGGTTGAGCTTTTAATTATATTTTAGTATAGTATTATACAAGTTTATAATGGTTCAAACCCCTTTTCTTGTATAGGATTTTTGATTACTATTGTGCATATATCTGGTTCTAGAACTTACTTTTTCTGATTAATTTAACATCTGTTCTGATATTGGATTATTCTTGAACAAGGTCCAAACAGTGGAGGAGCAAGTTAGAGCTGCTGCTGAGCACAAACTTGGGGTTGCCAATCAGAGTATAACTGCTGGTTTTTTTGACAATAACACTAGGTAACTTGGGTATTTGTTAAAGCTAAAAAACAGTGAAAAGTATGGGCAGTTTCAAGGCACATTTGATGTATGCTGAATAAAATCTGTATATTATATCTCAGTGCAGAAGACCGTAGAGAATACCTGGAGGCTCTCCTGCGGGAGTGCAAGAAAGAGGAAGCTACACCTGTTTTGGATGATGACGCATTAAATGATCTTATTGCACGCAGGTAGATATTTTGATCTGCTCAACTCTTTGCATTGGTTAATTGACAACCTTTCCTAAAGTAACAACCGCGGTTAAAATAACTGAAGTTGGTGCAACAGCTATTTGTAAGACCAAAATTCTTGAATTGTAATAATCATTTTGGTTGTGCCAATTTTATATTTATTACTGTTACCTTATAATCAGAAGGTTGGTTGTCACTCAAGATTTAATCAGTTTATTGTAGTTTTATGTCCCCCATCTGAAATTGTTTTCTTTCTATCCTGATTAGATTGATTAATGATGGTTTTCCATCTTCCTTGTTTAAAGCCATCTTCCTGTACATTTTATTGAACATGCATGTGCCGTGTTAGTTGCTTTGTGGAAATCTTTGAGGGATTCAGCACGTCGAATTTTCTTTTGCTTTAATCTCACTTTTGTGTTCAAAATATGCAAAATTTTCATCCTATTTGTAATTAGTTGCATTGTTCTTACTGCTTAGCATTAGGCAGCCCCTCTTCCTCTGTGTGGCTGTTACTTTGTAGTCCCTGAGCTTTTTCCTTTGTTAATATTGGCTTAAGAATATGTTTTCTCTACATCCCCATGTATGTTACCTAATTGTTTTCTGATGATATTGTTATGTAGTGGATCTGAAATTGATGTCTTTGAGTTGGTTGACAAACAGAGGCGGGAAGAAGAAATGGTGATCCCCGAAATCCTCACATTCATTGTGTTTATCCTTATTTGTAGGTTTTATACTATGTTTAATAATATTACTCAGTTCTTTCTACTCAAAACAGCTTTAAAACGTTGTAGGTAGCGTGGCAAAATTTATGTAGCGGGAAATTGGCAGAGAACTCTGATTCTGTACCTCCTTTACCTTCTCGGCTTCTAGTGGATGATGACTTGAAACAATTTTACAAAGCTATGAAGATATGTGAAGTACCAAATGCAGGTGTTGGATCTAATGCTGCAATGAAGCGAAAAAGTGGGTCTGTCGGAGGCCTTGATACCCAACACTATGGAAGGGGCAAACGAACAAGAGAGGTTTGCTTATATTTCTTGAGATGATCTTGAATTAATCGTCTTATTCATTTGTTTTTTACGTTAGACAATATGTATCCGTTAACATGTATTGCTGAATGATGCAGTATCATTCCAATAGAAATAGAACTTCGTTTGCAGTTCTAAATTTTTTGTTGTTTACATTTTAGGTCCGCTCGTATGAAGAGCAATGGACCGAAGAGGAATTTGAGAGAATGTGTCAATCTGAGTCTCTGGAATCTCCTATGATGAAGGAAGAAATGACTGGAAAGATACTGCCAATGGGTACGAGTGAGACTGTTTTGATGATGGGTGAAACAAAAGTTCCAGCAGTACCTCAGCTTCCCCAACATCCAACTACCGACCCACTGGGACAACAAATCAGAAATACTACCCCACCATCTAAACGTGGCCGAGGAAGGCCGAAAAGAACGACAGTGGAAACCTCTGCACCGATTCCTCTGCTTGCACCTCTAGGGGTGAGAGCTTGTCCAGAGCAATGGACAGGAGACAAATCTGAGAAAATTTGCAAAGCTGAATCTCTGGAATTTCCTATGATGATGGAAGAAATGACTGGAAAGATGCCATCGATGACTACAAGTGGCTCCGTTGTTGTCAAGGGTGAAGCACACATTCAAGCCGCTGTGGTGGTCAAGGGTGAAACACAAATGCAGTCAGCGTCTCAGCTTCCACATCATCAAACTGCTGAGTCGCTCGCGCAACAAAACAAGGAGGCTATACCGTCATCCAAACGTGGCCGTGGAAGGCCCAAAAGAATGACAGCCGAAACTACTTCACCTATTCCTGTTCCTGCATCTCTGGATGCTGCAAAAGTGGATGAGAGCTCCAAGGTGGAAACAGCTCCTATGGTATCAGCACCTGATTCTTTACCTAGTTTTACCCCTGTAAGAAGTATCACTGGAACCATGCAACAGTTAGGAATTGTTCCCAATTCTCAGCCAACTGTTTCGCCTTCTCTTACTCCTGCTTCTCAGCCTGCTGCTTCCCCTTCTCCTTCTGGGCGAGGTAGAGGACGAGGTCAAAAGCTTCAAACAGGAGGAGAACCTCCCAGGCGCAGGGGAAAAAGACAAACCATAGCATTACAAGCTGTTTCAGTAACTGCCTCACCATCTGGGATTGGAAAACCTGACATGGAAATACAGGGAACAACAGTTTCTAGTTCTACAGTCCCTCCAGAAACCATCCCAGTATCCCTTGGTCTCGTTACGAAGGAAGTACTTAAAGGACCGAGTTTAGTTCCATCTGTTATTGCTCTTCCGTCACCTTCTGACTCAGGTAAATTGGGTGTGGGGTCACAAGTTCCCATTTCCAGCCCTTTGAAAGTCCCTGATCAAAATTCTGCTCCTGGTACATCTGTTGTGGCAAGTATTGGTCAACAAGAAACTGGCGTTGTGTCTGCTCTGACATCCCAAGAAACCCCTATTCTGTCTTCTGCCAATCTTGGTGCACCCTCTATTACGCCTTCCCTATCTGTAAAAAAGCAAGGAAGAGGAAGAGCGCGCAAAACTCAAAGTGGAGAAGAGACAACCCAACGGAAACGTAGGAGGCAGGAGCCTCTAGTACCTGTTGCCAATCAAGATTCAAATTCAACTGCACCTGTAGAGACAAAAACTCGTAGGAAGGCCAACATAAGCAAGCAGGGGAACGAGTCTCAGGAACTGGCAAATGCAAGCCAATCTGTTCCTTCTGGCTTTGACGACCTTTATACAGGACAAATCCCTCAGAGTAAGCTTCGTGTTTGAAGTAGATTTTGATCAAAATTTTTACATGCTACATGCTAATGTGCTTCTATGCCAAAGTGATTTATGTCTCAAGTTGAATACCAAACAGTTGGTGGAATGCATAACAATATTTATAGGTGGGGGTGGAATTTTCCGACCCTTACTATGGCATCATTTCAAACTGTCATTCTGAAGCTAAAACCTGTTTAGTTTTATTAATAATTTTTGATCATTTTGAAAACTATTGATACTCCTAAAATATCGAAAAATATTTATGCTAACATTTATGCACTGGCATAATTGATATCCGTAGTTAAAATATTTTTCTTTCTACATTTCAAGATTACCATAAAAACCAGAAGATTAGATATTAATTTTTCTTTTAATGAACGTTATAGTGTGTGTGAGTTCTTGAAGCTTAACATTACTTTACCCCAACAGATGATGAATGTACTGGATTATGGCGAATCTGAAGTTTTTCTAATTATAAATTTTAAAGATAATAATCTAGTATAAATAGAAGAAAATGTGACATGAATTTAATTCACAGCATGGAGTTCATATTCAAGGGATACACTGGAGAAGGTCTTCAGTTAAATTTTATTATGACTTATTGATGGGGCAAGTAAAAGGAAATTAGCTCATATGAATATTTTCTCATTATGTAATCTACTTCTAAGTTGTGTAGTAATTTTATTTATTTATTTTTATTTCATATTCACGTTCTATCAGTATGAGACAGGCTTTATTGGATGAAATTCATATTTGTGTTGACTTTGCTATTTGTAAGTTCTTCTCATATGCTCTTCTTTTGTTTGTGAAACATATGCTTCCAGATGTTATTTTAGAGAATCTGCGTTAGTGACTTGAGAAGAGGACAACTCCCTAATTTTTATTTTTTGAGTAATGTGTTTTCACATGCAATCTAGTGAAAAACTTATGAAGTTGTGATGTTAATCACGTCTATAAATTGTGAATCTTGGCCAGTGCACTAATTTAAAATGCTAAGACCAAATTTATGACTGCAGGTTCTACTATGGATGCAGTTGTTGCTCTAGACAAGTCTAAGGATCCTTATCTGGAACAAAATGCAGATGAAGTCCTTGCATCAAAATCTCAGGTGGGTGAAAATTTGCTGTCAACTTCATCAACCCTGGAATTACCAGTTTCAGCATTGAGCCTCCCATTGTCAGAGTCCAGTAATCAGTCTTTGAGAGTGTGTGTTGTACAACAAGATAATAGAGATCCGTTAGGGGTTAGCTCCGTTGCTTCAAATCCTGAGATGCCAGAAATTTATGCAGATGCCCCTTCTTTACCAATAGTCAGCAGCACTTCTGTTGAGGTGACCAAAGACCAAACTTTAAATATTGAAACCCCTAAGGGTGCATCCACCTTTGGGTCAACTGTTCAGGCTAGTGACTGTGAAAAGTCTGAATCTGGATGGGGAAAGGAACCTGATGAGATTATTGAGTCTGCCAAGAAACCTGAGCTGGATAAATCAATAGATAATTTGTCTATAAGAGCAGAAGTCAGCAGTATCTCTGTTGAGATGACCAAAGATCAAAGTTCAAATACTGGATCTGTGGATGCTGCACCAACTTTTGGGTCAATGACTCTTGCTGGTGACAGTGAAGAGTGTGAACCGCCATGTGGAAATGAAAAAGACAAAATGGTTGAAAATGCCACGAGTATCAACGTGGATGAATCCATAGCCTCTGATGATATGCCCAAGGGAATAACCAAATTGGGTTCTGAGATTTCAAAGGACAGAACCGATAATGAATCCTGGGAAATAGTTGCTGAACATGAAAAGGACAATATTCTAGCCGAGGGCCATGTTATAACTCAATCGTCTATAGAAGTTGAAGTTCGGTCTTTGGAATCTGAACAGGAAAAATCTAAGCATTCGTGTGGAAAGGGGGATGCAGAAAAGAAAGAAAGCGAAGATGCCACCAAGGCTTTTGATGCAAAGCCTGAGTCTATTGTGAGTCAAAGCTTACAGGAAGAGTCATTTCCAATACTATCAACTTCGGAAAAGGTGAATTTGTCTTCGGAACAATTAGAAAGTGGAAGTCATCAGATGGGTGCCTCACTTGTTTCAAAGTCTGAGGAGGTAGGAATTGACAGCAACCCTGTCAAGGAAGACGCAGAAGAAAAAAGAAGAGACCTCGTTCCAGGTGAGGCTCTTCTTTCACTATCCGAGTTTGGTAACAGTCAATGCTTGGAGTCATCAACTTTGAACACAGAAGTTCCAGTTGATGATCTATCGAAGGAATATTTTAACCAATGCGAGGAAAAACCTGAAGTTGGAGAAGGGAAAGTTTCTGACCTAAATGAGGTCCACTTGCAAGGGACTGAGGCTTGTAGAAGTGAAATGAAATCGGCTGCCATTTCGTCTGAAAGCATGAATGATTTGGGGCAAACTTCTGAGGAGAAATCACCATCTTGCATCATGGAAAGCTCCAAGAGGGAAGCTTTAAATGTTGAACCTCAAACGATGAACTCAGAGAATCAATTTCTGTTAAGTTCTGTTGATGATGTGGACGGTAAAATTCCAGACATGGATGGAGCTGTTGTCTCAAATCCTGAACCTGAAATGGTGAAGTTCAAGAGTCAATTTGTGCTAGAATCTTCAGTCGATGTAAAAGCCGGTGAAAATTCCAACTTAGATGTCACTGTTGTCTCACATCCTGAACCTCAGTCCGAAAGTCAATATTTGCTGGATTCTGCAGTTGATGCACAAGGGAGCAAGGAGTCTGGCTTGGATGAACCTGTTGTGTCAGATCTGGAATCACAGTCGAAGAGTCAATTTGTGCTAGATTCTGCAGTTGATGCACAAGGGAGTAAAAATTTCGGCTTGGACGAAGCTGTTGTTTCAGATCTGGAATCACAGTCGAAGAGTCAATTTGTGCTAGATTCTGCAGTTGATGCACAAGGGAGTAAAAATTTCGGCTTGGATGAAGCTGTTGTTTCAGATCTGGAATCACAGTCGAAGAGTCAATTTGTGCTAGATTCTGCAGTTGATGCACAAGGGAGTAAAAATTTTGGCTTGGATGAAGCTGTTGTTTCAGGTCCTGAACCTCAGTCCAAAAGTCAATCAGTGCTGGATTCTGCAGTTGATGCACAAGGGAGCAAGGAGTCTGGCTTGGATGAAGCTGTTGTCTCAGATCCTGAATCTCAGTTGAAAAGTAAATTTGTGCTAGATTCTGCAGTCGATGCACGAGAGAGTAGGAATTTTGGTTTGGATGAAGCTGTTGTCTCAAGTCCTGAACCTCAGTCGAAGAGTCAATTTGTGCTACATTCTGCAGTTGATGCACAAAGGAGTATGAATTCTGGCTTGGATGAAGCTATTGTCTCGGGTCTTGAACCTCAGTTCGAAAGTCAACTTGGGCTGGATTCTGCAGTTGATGTACAAGGGAGTAAGAATTCTGGTTTGGATGAACCTGTTGTTCCGGGTCCTGAACCTCAGTCCCAGAGTCAAGTTCTAGATTCTGCAGTTGATGCTCAAGAGAGTAAGAATTCTAGCTTGGATGAAACTGTTGTCTTGGATCCTGAATCTCAGTCCAAGAGTCAATTTGTTCTAGATTCTACAGTTGATGCTCAAGGGAGTAAAGATTCTAGCTTGAATGAAGCTGTTGTCTCGGATACTGTACCTCAGCCCCAAAGTCAAGTTGTGCTGGATTCTGCAGTTGATGCACAAGGGAGTAAGAATTCTGGCTTGGATCCTGAACTTCAGTCGAAAAGTCAATTTGTGTTGGATTATGCAGTTGATGCTCAAGGGAGTAAAAATTCTGGTTTCACCGAAGCTGTTGTCTCAGATCCTGAATCTCTGTCAAAGAGTCAATTTGTGCTATATTCTGCAGTTGATGCACAAGGGAGTACGAATTCTGGCTTGGATGAAGCTGTTGTCTCGAATTCTGAATCTCAAGCAGCAAAGTCTGAAAATCAAGTTGAGCTAGAACATTTAGATGATGTTCAAGTGATTGAAAACTTCAAGAAGGACAACACTGTTGTCGTGAATCCTGAACCTCAAAATATGACATCTGAAAATAAATTGGCTCTAGATTCTGCATTTGATTTACAAGGGAGTAAAAATCCTTACATGGATGCAGCCATTTTCTCGAATCGTGAACCTCAGACAATGAAGTCCAAGAGTCAAGATGATGTTCCAGAGAAAAAAAATTCCAACGTAGATGAAGCTGTGGTTTCAAAACCTGAAGAAGCTCAACCTTGTCAAACTGCCTGGGATGGAGCAGATCTAGAGCAACTTGGTGAAGGAAATTTTGAGACTGTTTCAGCTGTTCCTCCTGCTGGCAATCTGAAAGATGACGTGCCATGTGACATGTCATCAGTTCTTGGTTCCCATTCTAGTGCTGATGATTTGGCTCTGGCAGCAGTTACAGACAAGTGCTCTAGTGAGACGGAAAATATTGATAAAAATGATCCACAACAATGAATTGTATTTTATCTGTATAACATCATATATCATACTCTGGTTATGTGTATATTTAGAATCTGATGAGGATAAGTCGTAGAAATTATCTTTATTTTCGTTGTTCTCATAATTTGCTTTATCTTGTTCGTGGCTCAGTAAGATCTATCAGCCTATGAGACTTGAGGTTTTCGGTCTCTGAATTTAGTGCGCTCAGGAATGCTATGAGGTAAGCTTAGTAAATATCTTTTGACAGTTACCTGACGTATTGTTTCATGATGTTTGAGTGTGAGGAAAAAATGGTATTCCTATTTGGTCTGTCGTGATATAATCGCTCTATATTACTGCATGCAGTATTTGTTTCAGTTTAGTCGGTCAGAGAGAATTCATTAGTTATCATCTCTTCTTTTACGGAATGTCAAAAAGGATAATCGAGCTTGACCAAATTCGATGTCAAAACTCAAAATCATGACGCTTTTAAGCCTTTACGAGCTTTTAGATGACACTGACATTTATTGCCTCACTTAGTATGAGCTAATTTCTGGAGGATGTGAACCTGGGGTCGTCACTATTGCAATTCCGGGCAAATATCCGGGAACATGTGTGGGAACCTGAAACTCTCTTTTGGGAGGTGTTTAAATGTACTTCTCTATGCAACACAAGACATACTGTGAGTTGAGTTGAAAATATGTGGTTCTGAAGTTTGACTCTCAGTCTCTGCCAGTTGAGTGCTTATCTTATGTTACCTTGAGTGAGTGATAAATGACTATTGAATTGAAAAAAAATGAGTGCTAGTTTTGTATTGGCTACCTTTCATAACTTTAAGTAGAAAAGTGAATTCGAACTATGGACAGATAAATTACCGTCAATCCTGATTTATTCTACCTCATAATTTCATTGCGTGGTGCTTTCTAAAGAGGATCCATCTCAAAATCTAGCTGAAAGGTGTTTAGTTGGAATCTCGTTGATGGATTCAGAAAGTAAGAAAAAGGTTTGCGGGGCAAAATTTCCTTCAAAATGATGGTGTCTTGATTTTACCTTAAAGCAAATATCAAAACGAAAAAGTTTCAAGAAAGGCGGGATGACTATTTCTCCCATAAATTATGCTATTTATCTTTGTCGTAGACGGCGGCGGTGGTGGTGGTGGGAAGTGTGGGTAGGTGAGATTTTTTTATTTTTTATTTTATTTTTTAATTATTTATTTTGGACTCGTATGTAAATTTTTGAAAAAAAATTGCAACTACCGCTGAAATTAGTTCTTCATTTTTTCTCCTTTTCTTTTTGTTTTATTTGTATAGGAGGATATATTTGTCATTTCACAATAATTTATTGAGAAAAATGAAAATAGAAGAAAATGAGGTCTTTCTTAAATTTGAAAGTGTATTTTGAAATTATGATAATTGTTACGGGTTTTTGCCAAGTCATCGTCACGTCAAGGACGGAATACGATTGTCACGTGGTGGATGAACTTGATTTATCTCCCACGTGACGAACGAATTGATTTCGCCCTCCACAACATATTGGACGAATTCATTTTCATCTCCGCCACATGGCGACAAACTGATTTCTTCTCGCCACACGGTGGACGAACTGTTTTCATCTGCCATCCCAACGGATGCAAATGCCCACACTCTGCATCACTTCATTGCAATTGAAACTAAGTCTGAAGTGATGACATCCAAAACGCGATTATCACTTTTGCCACAACCGTTTAACTTCAATCATGTGTGTCAGAAGATCTTTTATGGAATGATCTCAAGAACCAAATTCACTAATTGATGGGACTTATGGCAAACTTCAAAATGTCAAGTCACGCCTTACAATGCGAGGGAGCATTAAATGAACCGCTTACCTATGGATTGACGGATTGACATCTAGAAGAGGATGATTCGCCCTAGATTCAAGACCACGTGTTCCACATCTAACGATTCCTCTCTTATTCCCTTTCACAATAAATATCCACACTTGCACTATAGGAAGTGGTTGGTCCCTGAAAAGAGAGAAAATGGGACACTTTTGCATTATCCTTACACACATGCCATCATTAAACAAAACTACGTCCTGGTAACAACCACCGAAAGTCTCAGTTCTGATCTATCAACTCACTAACTTAATTGTCGGAGTGCTCGTGGCCGCTTCCACCCCAAAGGGAAAAGGCCACTGTGGAAGCGGTCACGAACGACTTACATCGTGTTATTTTGTGCAGAAAGGAGTTCACGCGGAGGTATTCTGTTGGTCACGTATTTGGGTCATTTTTTGTGATCAATAATAATTATGTATTTTTCCCTTCTAAAAATTGTCCAAGCACAACCCACTACGGTGAAAGAGGCGCTGTGCACGACCTTGACAACCCTGACTGGGTCTGGAGCACACAATGTCTAAAATATAATGTTGATGATTGTGTCTAACTTGTTGCATTGCTGTGTTTCTAAATCAATTAAAATTTAAGTCAAAGTTAAACATTGATTTTAACCACATATTTGATTAACTTTTATCAAAATTTATTAAAAATTTTATTTTTATGTTGCATTGCTGTGTTTGTAAATCAATTAAAATTTAATTCAAAGTTAAACATTGATTTTAACCACATATTTGATTAACTTTTATCAAAATTTATTAAAAATTTTATTTTTATCTAAATCGAACAAGGGCTATATATACTAAATACTACTTTTTTAGAATCAAGAAATATGGGTGCATAGAGTTCGATTTGACGATTTTGACCTATTTTCAGATTAAACGATTTTAAAAACACTTAGAAAAAAATTCAAACCAAATCAAAATAATTTGGCGGCTCGATTTGATTTGAAACAAAAATTTATCTAGCCACATAATTATGCATTTCAAACATATTAATTAAAACATAACTAAATTGGTCTAAAATTCTCGATACAAGCTTAAACAGTTAAACTAGAAGATTTTAAACATAAATGTCATAACATATTAATATTGATCTAAATTTTCAATACAAATTTTATTCGTGTTATTTCTTCAAAAAATTCCCAATTAATATAGTAACACCACTGTGGTGAATAAGTTAAGAAAAAACATGTGATTTTAACATTTGGCGATGAATTACGTCTCATGACGAGACTTAATACGCGTTCGGCTAGGCATAAAGAAGTGTATACGAGGGAGCAACTTTTACATCGTACAATTATTTTGTTGATCAAATTGGAATGATTAAGGGTCGGTTTGATAGGTAAAGGTGGAAAGGAATTTCAATTCCATGTTAGTTGAAATATAAAAATCCATCAAATCCACCAATTCCTTGAAATTCAGTTTCCATTTCCACGTTACAATCAAACGGTCAAAGTTAAATTCATTTTCCTCAAATGTAATATTTTTCATGAAAAATATAGCAATCAAACATGGGCTAAGTGATTTATTTTAGAAGTACTTATTACTTCACTTACCAATATGTAACTTCTAGGTTTAATCAAGATGTGCCGACTAGTCATTCAAGTAGTTAACTAAGCAATAACATCGTGCTAGATACATGGTGTCAATTTGATCGGTGCTCATAAGCAGTGTTTTTTTTTTACCACTTCATCAATCCACTCGATTTGTCCATTTAAGTTTAATATTTATCACATCTAACAAATTAGATCATCTTTAACGAAGAGTGTCATTTTATATTGTATTGTCTTATTTCAACAAAATAATTATCCGTCATAATTTCGTACCAATCGAAACAGCCTTCCAACCTTAGAAATTCACACAAAATTGTGAATATTTTCTTGTTCTTTTTTCAACTTTACAATATATAGACACATCCTCACCCCCATTCCACCCCCCATCATATTGAAAATTACGAGGGTGTGTTTGATGTAAAATTTTTGAGAATAATTACGAAAAAATAATTTTTTAAACAAGAATATGTGATTAAAAAGTCAGAAGAAAAAATTATTAATTTACGAGAAAAAATTATTTCATTATGTGAGATTGAAAATAAATTTTTTAAAAGAAAAAATTAGACAATCTCTAACAAATAAAGCCCAATCACCATCTTATCTCAGTCGATTCTCTACTTTTTCTTGCCAGTGTAGGCATTGGTGGATTACACGCAACACATAGGACCACATTCGTATTAAATTGCAATAAAATTTAACAATCAATTTTAATCATTATTTTATGGGTACCACGATTTTTCAACTACATAATTCATCAATTTTATTAAAATCTACTAAAAATATAATTTTAATTCCCACAAAACAGGAGCTAAATGTATAAAAGACTATTGACTCAACAATTTATGTAACGAATCACTCAATAAATGCGATTACAATATCAATGGGTTGTTTGGTGTAGATTTTATGAAAAGTACTGTTTCTGGAGAATATGTGATTGAGAATAAATTTTTAAAAATATGCACCAAACATAAGTTATCGAGGAGATTTATTATAGGTGTTTACCGTCCGAGCGATAAAATTAATATCGAGAATTCGCCAATTTTGGAGAGAAGGGAAAAAATTGTACTATACAATAATCCACGCTGCTTCTTTTGTTTTTTTCCCTGTAACAAAATTCCTTTGCCCACAAAACCGAGGGTATATGTTCTTGGTGGGAAAGCTTTTAAGATATTTTCTCAAAAAGTAAGAAAACAATTTCATTATTAGTCCCTAATCAATTGTTCCAATAACAAATCAGTCTTGAACCTTTAAAAAATGCAAATTGCTTCTCATTACATTGCACAATTAATTCTATCGGCGAACAATATCGAAATTTCTATTAAATTATCACGTAACCTTTTTTTTTTTTTAGCTCTATAAAACTAAGCTTCTATTTGTCTCCCCTTTTAAAGATTTTATGAGAAACAAAATTAGAATAATAATTTTTTGGAGAACGTATGATTAAAAAGAATGAACTTTTTTTGAATTTATGTACAAAATATTTTATTGTGTGAATGTGTGATTAAAAATGATTTTGAGAAAAAAATTGAGACAAACAAGGGCCAAGTTTGACCTCTCGACTTGGACTAATACAAAAAATTGAAATGCGAGTATTTTCACTAGGAGTGCACGATAATTATCGCATATTTATGTTATTTTCGTTATGATCGATCAATTATGCAACTATAATAAAATGTTGAAGACCAATTTGCTCATTTTTAGAGATTGATTACTTGATCAATAGGTTGGGGGCCCTGTGCAATTTTCCCAAATAATAATTTTGAAAAAAAAGGTCTTCTCCNACAATATAAATTGACAATAATTTCAAAATCCGACTTCCCATTTACGGCAGCCTTCTCCTTGCTAAATGACAGAGAAACCTTCTGCTACCCCTGCCGGCCTCTGTTTACACGTAAAACCCTAATTTTTTTTCTCCCTTTTTCCTTTCAATTATTGCATACCCAGGCTCTCGTTTTGCTACACCAAACGAAACGCTTCGGAAATCTACCAATATTTTTTCTGCTGAAAAGGGGAATAAATCTTCACGTGAGGTACGCTGTTTATACATACGTTGCACGCATTGATACTCATCTAAATGTTTTGTTGTTCATTATCTGGGAAGAGAGCTCCCTATTAAGCCAAGGTCAATAATTTTGTTTTCTAGAATTTTCTTGATATACCAGCTGCTGGAATTTTTTTTTTATGTTGCGCGATTTTGTTGCATCTATGTAAAAACATGTGCAAAAATTCGCATTTAATTCAAGATTATTTATTCTTTTGGAGTGTTTATTTATCTTTAATGTTGAATTTTGATTTCGTTGCAACTGGACAGTAATTTGGCTTCAGTTCTGGTTAAGCTGGCTATAAATTTGATGAAAAAACTTCTGAATGTTGGTTTCAAATTTGGTTTTGTTAAGTTGAAATTTCTGAGCACGTATCAGATTCTTGGAACTATTTCTGCATTTTAGGTTTAGATGTTGGATATCCTGTGGTTTTCAACAACTGCTGCTCAGTAATGATGTTTTTAGTTAGTTAAACAGATGATAATGTTACTTAACTAATAAAACAGAATAGATAATGCGGTCAGTTGCTTGACTTGGATTTATTGATCAAATACAGTCTTTTTTACTCGAATATGATATTTTTGGAATTTTATTGTCATGCTAACTTCCATGTTGATGATATTATTTTTGAAGCGAAGCAATGGAAGTGAATGGAAATGATGATTTGAGGTCACCACTTTTGAAACATCAAAATGGTGCTGTTGTCACCTTTGAACCCCCAAATAATGAAAGGAACAAGAAGATTAGGACCCTTGCCTTCAAAGTTGGGGGCATAACATGCGCATCTTGTGTTGCTTCAATAGAATCTGCACTTGGGAAGTTGGAAGGTGTTCAGGGTGTTATGGTCTCGGTGCTTCAAGGCCAGGCTGTAGTGAAGTACCTACCACAACTCGTAAACGTAAGCAAGTTTAATACTATATTGGCTGTTGAATTTCACATTTTAGAGTTCACAGTGCAACTACAGTGGACTATTCCAGTGCAGATTTTTTTTTTTTGCCCTTCTTTGCTGATTTCCCACTTTTTTGGGTTTCCTGATGCCAATCTTTTTTTTTTTTTTAAAACTGCATCACAAAGTTCTTTAATAGCTTTAGTAAGGGGAATTATGAAGTAGTTTTGCAAGTCAAATACTCCGCTGCCTGGGAATAAACAGTTAGCTGTTGAGGAAAATATATTCAGATTTTCAGTACATCTACTTTTTCATGCTTCTTAATTGAGATTTCTTAAAGAAAAATAGAAGAATGTGAAAGTTCTTTCCATGTACATGCTTCATGAAATTTTATAGGATTGAATTCCTTATTTCATTTAAATTTATGCTATTTTTTCTTTTCTTTTTGCTTTATTTAATGGGGAAATATTAATAATATACTGTCTATCAGGCAAAAACTATAAAAGAAGCAGTGGAAGACACAGGTTTTGAAGTTGAGGAGTTTCCGGAGCAAGAAATTGCGATATGCCGGCTCAGAATTAAAGGAATGGCATGCACAAGCTGTTCTGAGTCAACAGAACGTGCCCTGTCAATGGTTGATGGAGTGAAGAATGCAGTGGTCGGTTTAGCTCTTGGAGAAGCTAAAGTCCATTTTGATCCAAATGTTACTGATACCGACCGTATAATTGAAGCAGTCGAAGATGCTGGCTTTGGAGCTGATCTCATAAGCTCTGCCAGCGATGTGAATAAAGTACATTTAAAACTGGAAGGAGTCACCTCTGATGATGATTTCACTACTATCCGAAACTCGCTCGAGTCTTTGGAAGGTGTAAATCACGTTGACATAGATATGGATGAGCATAAGGTGACTATAAGTTATGAATCGGAGATTATTGGTCCAAGAACTCTGATACAGTGCATCGAGCAAGCTGGCAATGGAGCCAACTCTTATCAGGCAATCTTGTACACTCCACCTAGAGGAGGAGAAACAGAGAGACAGCATGAGATCCTTACATATCGGAACCAATTCTTTTGGAGTTGCTTGTTTTCAGTTCCGATATTTGTTTCTTCTATGGTACTTCCAATGCTTCCTCCATATGGAAATTGGTTAGACTACAAGGTTATCAATATGCTAAGTGTTGGGGTAGTTTTAAGATGGTTACTTTGCACACCTGTGCAGTTTATAATAGGCAGAAGGTATTGCGATCTATAATTTATCTCTGTAGATAGATATATTTCCAAGTTGCATATTTATTTTGGCTGCCGATATACAGAATGCTTAAGAATCTTACCATCAGTTGGTCTTAAACTCTTTATTATCATATCAGGTTCTATTCAGGATCATATCATGCTCTGAGACGGAAATCTGCTAATATGGATGTTCTTGTTGCCTTGGGCACCAATGCTGCTTATTTCTATTCAATATATGTAATGATAAAAGCATTGACTTCAGAGTCATTTGAGGGGCAGGATTTCTTTGAGACTAGTTCCATGTTGATATCTTTCATTCTCTTGGGAAAATATCTGGAGGTTTTGGCGAAAGGAAAAACATCAGATGCTTTAGCTAAGTTGACAGATCTTGCTCCTGACATGGCTTACCTTCTAACACTAGATGGTGATGGAAATGTCATTTCTGAAATGGAAATTAGCACACAACTGATACAAAAAAATGACATACTTAAGATTGTTCCGGGAGCCAAAGTTCCTGCTGATGGTATTGTTGTTGATGGTCAAAGTTATGTGAATGAGAGCATGATTACAGGAGAAGCCAGCCCCGTTGCTAAAAAGCCTGGTGATAAGGTATGGATAACTCTTTGGCCATCAGTTAAAGTGCTTATACATATGTATATATAATAGCCCCGTTAATAGGTGATTGGCGGGACTGTGAATGAGAATGGATGTATACTTATCAAGGCCACTCACGTTGGTTCAGAAACTGCACTTTCGCAAATTGTTCAATTAGTTGAAGCTGCTCAGCTTGCCAAAGCACCTGTTCAGAAATTAGCTGACCAGATTTCAAAGCTTTTTGTACCCACAGTGAGTTTCATTGCTTTTTCCATAATAGAATTTACATTTAATTGTCTTTGCAGTCAAAAGTTCCTAGAATATTTTTACTATATAAAAAGATGGAGTTGGGATAGAAAAGCAAATGTTTACAGTGGATAAATTGTGGTAGCAGCATTGGATAACTAGTCGCTGCTTGTCTCTCCTATAGTATTTTAACTCCTCTATTATAACTGTCTTGTTTTACTCCTTTTCTGAGAATTTCAGTTAGACTGTTTGCAGCTTTTGTGGATGATGTTGTATTAGAGTTAGTGTTAATCCTATGCTGGCATACATTTCTATATGCATTGATGAATAAGCTATTAAATGTAGAAATGAAGATTGTGATTTGACTAAGTGGCTATTCAACCTTATTATTTTTAACTGGAAATCTAATATAGAGCATGTTTGGATAAGCTGAAAGCATTTATAATCTGATGCTACATGAACTCTGAAGTCTCTGGTAGAAAACTTTTAGAAAAAACACTTGATCTTTAACTTCTGGAAAAATAAATTGCCAATGGTGTTTTTGGAAAAAATTGGATCCCATTGCAACATATGATGCTGTTTATTTCTCTAAACCAGGTTGTTGTCATTTCATTCGTAACGTGGCTGGTATGGTTTATCCTTGGAGAAGCCAAGATATACCCTAGAATTTGGATACCGAAAGCTATGGACGTTTTCGAGTTTGCATTGCAGTTCAGTATCTCAGTGTTGGTAGTTGCCTGCCCTTGTGCTCTCGGATTAGCAACTCCTACTGCTGTCATGGTTGCCACCGGAAAGGGTGCTTCACAAGGGGTGCTCATCAAAGGTGGGAATGCACTAGAAAAAGCACACAAGGTAACACTTATTCGTGGATCATTAGTCTATCTAATGTATACGTTGTCATGCTTGACAGCTGCTCACTTTTACATAATATACGGCATATATTCCTGTAGAACCAATTGGTCAGAAGCTCAAAAATTTCTATTTCTTATAAAAATAAATTCATGGTTTTCTATTCATACGTCCACTAATGTCCAGCATCTGATGCCTTGGTTTAGCTTTTCTTGAGATCGGCTATATTTTAACAACTTAAATGTCTTTCTTTCTGTTCCACTTTTAGGAGGAAGATTTTGTAATTTTATTCAATGATCAGAAGGTGATTAAAACAAAGAGTTAACCCCTCTACTTATAGGGGTTTAAACAATCTTATACTATGTAGAAAAGTAATGAAAACCTAATCAAATTAGGAACTAAGGAAATAGTTCCAATCTAACATAAACTAGAATTAAAGAAACCCTAACTAATTTAATTTCTTTTTGCCTCTGAGTATACTTCTAATGTTGCATCACTGTATCTCCAGAAATATGCAAGGTAAGATGGGATGACATTGAAATATATTTGAAGTAATTATTCTTTCCCTGTTTGAGTAGTTTACTGCTGTTTGACTAGTCTGTCGACTAAGGCTGACCAGATGTGATGTTTGTTACACCTACAAACTAATTTGAAGTGTAAGTGTTGACATTTTTGTGAATTTCACCATATAAAATGCGTTTATGTTGCATTCAGCATCGTGCTTTTACCTCTGGCATTGTAAGTATCTCATATCAACACATTTTTCTTTTTAATCAGATGGCGCTACACTTTTATTTTGTAATGCATCAGTCATCAATATATTGCTTTTGTTTCATGTCACAAGTTTTTAAATCTTAATTAATATTTACTTTGGTCGTGCAGGTCAAGACTGTTGTTTTTGATAAAACCGGAACACTGACAGTTGGAAAACCATCGGTTGTTAGTTCTGTGCTCTTTTCCAAATTTTCCATGGAAGATTTCTGTGGCATGACTATTGCTGCAGAGGTGGGTTTTAAATTTGATCGATTAGTCATAAATTATGTTTATGATTCATAAGATGCATACCACAATTATAAAGATATCTAGGTTCATGTGATATTAATACTACATTTTGTCAGGCAAATAGTGAGCACCCAATTGCAAGAGCTGTTGTGGAGCATGCTAAAAAGCTATTCCAGAAGTATGGATCCCAAAATGAACATTTTACTGACATTAAGGACTTTGAGGTGCACCCTGGAGCAGGGGTGAGCGGAAAAGTTGGAGAGAGAACAATTTTGGTTGGAAACAAGCGGCTTATGCGTCTTTTTGATGTCCCACTTGGCCGTGAGGTAGATGATTATGTGACAGAGAATGAGCAACTGGCTCGTACTTGTGTACTTGTTTCCATTGAAGGAAAACCTGCAGGAGCTTTTGCAGTTACTGATCCTGTGAAACCGGAAGCTGCACGTGTCATATCATTCCTCCACTCGATGAGCATCTCGAGTGTCATGGTTACAGGTGATAATTGGGCAACAGCAACTGCTATAGCTAGCGAGGTTGGAATTCAGAAGGTGTTTGCTGAAACAGATCCACTTGGAAAAGCTGATAAGATAAAAGAGTTGCAGGTAAAATCATTTTCTTCTTGTTTGACAATGCTAAGTGTACTATTTTGTTGCTCTTTTGAACTTTGCACCGATTTGTTTTCCACCAGAAGGAAGGCCTAGATATTATTTGAAACGGAATACATACTGATTGCAACACTAAAGATAAAAATACTAAAATAATTAAATATTAGAGATATACAAACTATGAACATCACTTGTGTTGGAATGTGTAGCCTAATTATACTATACACTTCGATATGGCTAGTTATTGCTTATGTATTGGGCCGGCTGTGTTTCCTATGTTACAAGTAGGGCGGTGGGGGTGATGAATGTGAGGAAAACAAAGAGGCGTGAGATTTCCCATTGTAACACTTCTCGAATGTAGTGAAAAGTCTGCAGTGGCGAGTCAACATAGCTCTAACATGAATCTTGAAGCACTATAATTTTGTGGTCATAACGTTTCTGGTATCTCCAAGTTAGGAAATAAGGTTTCATCCATAACATCCTGTGTAACTGAACTTTGATGCAGTTGAATGGTGGAAGTGTGGCAATGGTAGGAGATGGGATAAATGACTCACCAGCCTTGGTCGCAGCCGACGTTGGCATGGCAATCGGCGCAGGCACTGATGTAGCTATAGAAGCTGCTGATGTTGTTCTAATCAAGAGCAGCTTGGAGGACGTGATCACGGCAATAGATCTTTCTCGTAAGACAATGAGAAGAATCCGGATTAATTATGTCTGGGCACTCGGATACAACGTTCTTGGAATGCCGATAGCTGCTGGAGTTTTATACCCTTTCATGGGAATTCGTTTACCACCTTGGCTTGCTGGTGCTTGCATGGCTGCTTCGTCCATCAGCGTGGTTTGTTCATCACTCCTGTTGCAATCCTACAAGAAGCCTCTGCATGCCAGCAGTCCTTGAGATTTCTATCCAATCAATTCAGCATTTTGTTACTCCCTTTAAATTAATCTATTATCCTTTCTTTAACATAAAAGTAAAGGTTTTTACTTTCCTTTGTTCAATATGTCATAAGTGAGTCCCATTGAAAACACATGAAACATGCTCAATAAGTGCATGGATAACCACGTGGAAGGATTTTGTCCTCATAATAGTAGCAAAATGAAGTTCTTGACATGTGGAGTTAAGATTAATAGCAAGAATGACAACAAAAATATTGTGACATTTCGTTGTCGAAATCATGTATAACTAGTGTTCTTTCTACATAGTTTTGAGAAATTTTTCGAGTCTCTTATATAATTTTTCAAAAAATGAGTAGTAGAACATCATTAACAAGATTAAATTACAGTTATATATTTTTTTCTTTTTGCCTGTACTTGTGTGAGATATTATTTCCTTCTGAAATAATATTTTTTTTATAGTCAATTTTTTCTTAAATCTTCCCAGCAAAACTTTGGCAATGTCTTCCCCGCCAATCCCAGTTTATGTATCTTAGATTTCAATTTTATAAATCCACTATTGAAGTTAGCACAAAACCAATGGTTGTGGTTTGATTGGCATAGGAAGGTGAAATTGTGCAGACAAATAAAACATCTTTCTACACGCTGTGGTGACTCTACGGTCTTTGACGGTTCAATCTGCAAAAGCCTCCCTTCGAAATTTGAACTGTGGACTACATTGCAGCTTGTGACCAATTTTTATTTCATTTCGCATTTCTGTTCCAATTTCAACTTTCAATTTTTAGGTACGTACAGTTTTTCAGTACTCAGAGTCAATCCTTTTTCCAAGGTTACGAATTTATTTTGTCGACTTTCTTTGCTTACATCATTTCATTGAGGTGGTTCATCTTGAAAACTTGATGCGATTATGAGTACGATCAGACGCGAACATTAATTAATCATTCGGACACCACTATGTGCAGTGTTATTCTAACTACTGATTTCTACCACTGACTGAATCGCATTTAGGGTGAGCAGACTATTAATTAAAAAAAGATAACTCTTCTCTCAAGGCCCCACCTCACGAAAAGAGCTTATACTCCAAATTACAACTTCTTCCTTTCTTTTTTAGGCTTTATAGTCTAAGTCTATTAGAAAAGGATTCGCAAACAAGAGCATCGGAAATGGAATAGCTTTTCTGTCTAAAAAAATTTCCCGTTCGTTTGGTCTTTTTCTTTAAAGAGCGGGGTCGGGGTGTATCTAAAACAACGTGTTATGAAGTTGGCTATTCCAATCACATGAACATGAATTAGCTTCTTAATTCTCAATTTTGACATCTCCACCACGTTTTGACATTTATTGATATTTGCTCACTCCCAAAATTTATACCATGTTTTGCTACTTGCTAGCATGAGTAATGATAGTAAACGAAAGAACATAATTTTGTAAGACGAAACTTTCTTCTACAATAAATCGTATATTACATTTTCTCACACCATTCTTTTCGATTATAATAATAAATTGTTAAACTAAAGAATGTGGTTCTACTGATCAATTGTTTTTGATAAAAGTTGATGATGCGTGTCGTTGAAAGTCAATAAAAGTTGTGAATTTCATAAAATGTATTTGAATAAAAACGAATCCTAGAAATTAGGCACCAAACAGGAACTAAATTGGAACTCAATTTTCATCTTTAATGTATGTAATAAGAATACAATACAGGTTGTATGGTACATTTTTTCTTTCGTTTGTTTTGGAAAAAACCAATGAAATTCTGGCACGTGTTATCTGTGAAAAAATTCTGCTAAAGTATTCCGTATGTTTAGCATGGTTCGAATATTGGTTTATATTTTCAAAATTGGAAAAAGTGACTAAAAAATAATGAATCATGCTTCACGTGCAGGACCTGTTTCACGGGTATGCACTCACGCGTGTGAAGTCCACGCATAATTTTTTTTAAATATATTGTGGGGTCCGACATGTGAGTGACACGGTGAGTCCCTGGGGATTAATTCAAAAATAAGTTGGCTGTTTTAAAAAAAAAAAAATATATGGTTACCAGAGAGGGCACGTTTTCAAAATTTGAAGCCATAAAATATACAAAATCAGAAACCGCTACAACACCGGCCAGTGCCACCCCCCTATTCTCTGGCGTTCAATGCAAATATCCGCGTTCAACTCTCCTCCATGGGCCTTTTTCCCTTCGCGACTTCAGAGGCGAGTTGAACGCAGGTAAAATCTCCGGCCTTAATTGACATTTTAATCTATCCATTGAATTTTTTTCAAGGCTTTTGCATAATTTTCGTTGTTATACGGCTTTTTTGTTTATGTTTGTTGGTAGTAGTTTTTGTGTTTGTTCACGCAGCTTAGATCTGTGGGTAAGTTATATAGAAAGCTTAGTATTTCTATACTCTATAAGAAAAATATAGGTATGTACTCCTTCAGATTTGATTTTCTTATTATATGTTTTCTCCACATTTTATTTATTACATCTGACTGCGTTATTTATGTTTGCATTGTTCATAGATCTGCTTACATGTATGTATCTTGCATTGTACTATATTTTTGATTTTGGATTTTGAATGATGATAATTCTGGCGAAATAAGTTTATTATTTTAGCCAATCTGATTGAGTCAGTGTGTTTGGTTCCTTTTCTCCGTGGCTATAGATGCTATACTCATGAGTGCGTTTGGGTTATCATTTCTTTGTCTATGTAATTGTAACATGTTTTGCTATCAGTAAGTTTGCTCTTGTTGTATTTATACAATTTAATTTCAGATCTTTGTGCAGCAGATTCAATGCCTTAATCACCATCCAAAATTATAGAACTGGCATAAATATGCTTGCTTACTAGCTTACATGAATGTTGATGAATTATTATTATTGGGTGGTTGATAAATGTTGAATCTTATTAGCCTTTGACTGGAACCTGCACAAAATTATCAAGGTAAGAATAGCGGCAGTCATTGATACGGTCTTACTGTCTTGTTAGGCAGTCAATGGGTGCTTGTTCTATATGACAACCCATCCAATCTGCAATTTACCGTGAACATGTTATTAGAAAATGGGAAAGATGAAGTGATGTTTGAAACAGTATTTTAGTTGTATCCCTTAACAGTAAAATGAGATATATTGATTCATATTTAGAATGATTTTGTTTCACTAGATGAGAGGGTTCATTTTGTCTTTGATAACACTACATGATCTCTTCTGTTACTTAATACCAATCTGCATAAAAAAATTAGCTCTTGGTAATGCTATTAAACATCTAACAACTTGTTTGATCACAATTATTTTCTATGAGTGAGTGTACCATGCTTTTTTTCTTATGTATATCCATTACAAGAGTCAAAACTTTCTTTTGATGCATTTTAGCATTGTTAGTACAATGTACCTTATGCATAAACACCATCAGTCATAATTTTAAGATAGGGAAGATACTAGCCAAAATTTTTATTCAAGTGTTAATATTGAACCTACAACATGCTTGGTAGCCATTTAAGTTGCATTACTGATAGTCCTTATCATGCATGTTTTTTCTAATCTTAAGAATTGTATAGTGCTTTCTTGTGATTTGTCTAGTGGAGTCCTCAACATTTTGTTTGAAGAAATGTAACTTCAAACAATTGAAATGTACTTAGCAATGACCTACCTTGCAGCAGCCCAGTCCTATTTCAATCTGTTTGTTTCGTCTTGATTACCAATTTTATGTTTGCGGGAATTTTATTCTAGGTCATAATGGAAGATCAATACCAGCACCCAACTATTGTTCAGAAGGTAGCCAACCAGCTGTATCTGCGTTCTAGGCTCTCCCAGGATATGCAAGCTCACTATGGGGGCCTGCAAAGATCTGCTGTGTATCATAGGCAATTTGCATATGGCAATCATACAAATGCTGGACTGCAGTATCCTGTGACTTGCAGAACCACCAAGGATCTGTCATTGATTTCAGCAAATGTTTCGCCCGTGTTTGTCCAGGCTCCCTCAGAAAAAGGCCTTGTTGGCTTTGCCATTGACTTTCTCATGGGTGGAGTTTCAGCTGCTGTGTCAAAAACTGCTGCTGCCCCTATTGAACGTGTGAAGCTTTTGATCCAAAATCAAGATGAAATGATTAAGGCTGGTAGGCTCTCTGAACCATACAAAGGAATTGGTGATTGTTTCAAGAGAACAATGCAGGATGAAGGTTTTGGATCACTGTGGAGAGGAAACACTGCGAATGTCATTCGTTACTTCCCTACTCAGGTTCAAATAATCTCCTGTTTCCATTGCACGTGAATTTTTGCATACATTCATCTAATTTTATGCATTTTATACTAATTTTTGTTTCATGTTCCATAGGCCTTGAACTTTGCATTTAAGGACTACTTCAAGAGGCTTTTCAACTTCAAGAAAGACCGCGATGGCTACTGGAAATGGTTTGCTGGTAACCTTGCATCCGGCGGTGCTGCTGGTGCTTCCTCACTATTCTTTGTCTACTCCTTGGACTATGCTCGTACCCGACTTGCAAATGATGCCAAGGCCGCGAAAAAGGGAGGAGGTGGGAGGCAGTTCGATGGTTTGGTTGATGTCTACAGAAAGACCCTGAAATCTGATGGCATTGCCGGGCTTTACCGTGGATTCAACATATCTTGTGTTGGTATTATCGTGTACCGTGGTTTATACTTTGGAATGTACGACTCTTTGAAGCCTGTGTTGCTGACTGGAAAGTTGCAGGTTAGTATTGTTAAGGAATAAATCCTATATCGGCTAATTATCGAAATATATACCAATATATAAGGGTTTGGGTTACTTTCTTAATAAGATTGACCTTTTAAGATGTAACTTCAAGTCTTAATAATTAATATGGTATCAAAGTCCAGTATACTCCGACGAGCAATTTGGTCCAATTAAATTTTAAAAATGAACATATGGATTTCAAGATTGATCTGCTCATCTCACGGGGGCATGTTAAGGGATAAACCCCACATTGGCTAATTATCGAAATATAGACTAATATAGAAGGGTTTGGGTTATTCTTCCTAACAAGATTGACCTTTTAAGATGGAACTCCGAGTGTATATCAATGGGCATCATTCTAGTAATCACTTACCTCTCAACATTATAGATGCTGCTGTATCAGTAATTATCTAAAACCCTATGAAATTGGGATTGTGAATTGGGTTGTTTTGTTGGATTTTGGGACCGATTCTTCTTATTGAATAGGACTACATATTTAGTTGAACAAATTGGATATGTCAAGTACAAGGCAGTATTTTTTATGCATATTTTACCATTTCTATGTAGCAACATTATTTTGTCAATATGATTTTTACTGAAAATTGCTTGCTTATGATTATGATTACAGGATAGTTTCTTCGCTAGCTTTGCCCTCGGTTGGCTAATCACGAATGGTGCTGGTCTTGCCTCTTATCCAATTGATACCGTTCGTAGGAGAATGATGATGACATCAGGGGAAGCTGTGAAGTACAAGAGCTCGATGGATGCATTTACTCAAATCCTCAAAAACGAGGGCTCAAAATCTCTGTTCAAGGGTGCTGGTGCGAACATCCTTCGTGCCATTGCAGGTGCTGGTGTGCTTGCGGGTTACGACAAGCTTCAGATGATCGTTTTCGGGAAGAAATATGGCTCAGGTGGTGCCTAAATTTTACCAATTTCCTTTAGCATTAGAGATGGTGATGATATCTTTATGTTTAGTTTGAGAATTCATCCAAGGCGTTACTTTTAGTGATCTAGTTAAATAATTCAAGCCAATAGTGGTTTGAACCCTAAATTTTTTTCCATTTTTTGGGGTATTATATTTCTGCCATTTTGTCAGCGTAGAAGTTGCAATTTTTCACTGACGGATTTTGTTGTAATTTTTCCGGGATTTCTATTTCAATTTTACGCACTATGGATTAATTACATTTTGAAGTTATGTATTTAAATTATTTAATAAGCTAGTGGAATACTGATTTGCGGTCAATTATATAAATTATCCCCTTATTTGACAATCATTAAAAGGAGTTTCATTTAGAAAAATGAGTTTTAAAATAGTGATTTTTTAAAAGAATATACAGTTAAAAAGTAGGGAAAAAAATTAAATTTACGTACAAAATATTTTATTGTAAGAATTTGATTGAAAATGAGAGAGAGAGAAAAGTTAAATTTTAGTAGTTGTCAAATATATGAGCTTATTTTCTAATGGTGATTGATGACAATACTTGTTACTGTTTGGTAATTATTTAAAGTATGTTAAGGAAGTCATTATAAATTATTTAAATTATTGATAGATAAAAATGAAGGGTGAATAAGAGTAATATTTGTGAATTTTTCGAAATGTATGAATAAAAATTGACTTAAAAATTTATAAGATGTTTATAAATATAAATCAAACATAGGCTAAAAAAGACGTGTTAGTAATCACCAACAAATATTAATTTGACCGGTGCTCTATTCTAATTTTGTCCATTACTATTTGTATGTAATGATGTAATTGTACTACACAAACAGGCTCGAAGACAGGTTCGAAAACAGTGAGAACACGTATCGACATATAATTGGACAATTTGAAAAAATAAAAATAACACTCAATTATTATCTGTCACATCAGTCTGTCCCCCATCCCTGTTTTTTAGCACGTCCAAGAAGCATTTTTCATAATGATATACATAAGTGTGTACATAGTGAGTGAGAGAGAAATTATAATAATTGAATTTATTTTCTTTTTTTCTTCCATGTCATTGTTACGTGCAAATAGTATTACTCTTCTATCATTATTCTTGAAAATGCCCATCAAGTGATTTTGCCTAAAAACTCTAGAATTATTTGAGTAGCCTCGAGGAATAAAAACTAAATGAAGATAATTTCAATTATTTCATTTAATTGTGCCCTGCACTTCTTATAGTTCGTTATTTACTGTTTATTTAAATAGAATTACTGTATTCTCGCGTATTAACGTGTTTTTGTGAGCTTAAAAAATAAATGCTTTTCTATAGTTATTTAAGTAAATATTTGCTGTCAAAAATGAAAATTTTGTACTAAAGATCAAAATAAGTAACTCTTAAAGATTACAAAATGGTTGAAAAAATTGTTTAAAAGTAACTTTTAAGTCTAGTCAAATATGTATATCTGTTCCGATAGGCTTAAATTTACGTAAATTTGAGTTCTAAACATACTTAAATATTTTATTTTTGCCGTAACAATAAAAGATTGCTTAATAGAAGAGGTTCTTTTGTTAGCATAGTTGGCTAAACTCAAAAGGTTTGGTACAGATTAAATTCGAAATTTAATTTAAGTCAAAGTCAATAATGAATTTTAATTCATATATTTTTTATGATCTCATAATTTTTCAACCATACATTTTATCAACTTTTATAAAAAAATTACTAAAAATTTAATTTAAATCCCTATCAAACAGGGGCTACATTTAATATTTTATTGTTACGTAAAATATTTTTATTTAACTGCAAAATATATTATAAAATAGTACCGTCCGTAAAATATGGGACAAGATAGAAAGTGCCAAAGTGGTAACAAATGCAGTTTAACAGCACATTCATGAGATTCACTATTTTTATCAATTTTTCAATTATATATTTCATCAATATTTATCAAAATTTAATAAATTATAATTTTTAACAAAAAGAAACAGGAGTTTATCTAGCTTTTGTTTGATAACCATTATTTTCAAACTCTTTTTTCTTTACACTCTTATTTTCAACCACACATCTACACAATAAAATATTTTTCACGTAAATTCAAAAAAATTTCTTACTTTTTAATCACGCATTCTCCTAAAATCACTATTAAAAACTCATTTTTCCCCCCCTAAATAATGATTGTCAAGGCCTTTTAAGTATTTTTTTAAAGCTTAAGATACGAGTAGTCAAAACTTTAAAGGCTCGTAATTGGAGCAGTTTTGCTACATTTATATTATTGTTGATAATTTTGTTTACATTCCATATGATATAATTTTATCATTGATTTTAACGACGTTTAAAATAATTAATTACCTCGATTTTACACATTATTGAATGTAATTTGATGTACAAAAGTGATATACATGTAGCTGTATTTAATTAGAGCCTTGAGAAATATTCAGTCCATCGCCGTAAACAAATTTCTCCTCCCTCTCGCCCACTATTCTAATGCTTGCTCTCTTCTTCCTCAAATCACGACAACCTTGTACTATAAAACCCTTCTCAAAGCGCCCATATTTTTCTCCAGTTTCACTTAACACTCGCCCTTTCTTGCCCCACAGAAACAAACCAAAGAATAATGAGAATTCCACCACCAAGTGGAACACAACACACACTTTTGTTCTCTCAAACCCCACTCTTTCTCTTCTTGAAACCAAATGCAAGTCCATGATCCAGCTCCTGCAAATACAATCCCAAATGATCATTACTGGTCTTTCTTTAGATGGGTTGGCTTATAGTCGTTTAATAGCCTTTTGTGCTCTATCGCCATCTGGTGATCTTAGTTATTCCAAAAGATTATTGTCCCATATGCATAACCCGAATGCATTTTCTTGGAATATAGTAATTAGAGCCTTTACTGATAGCCAAATTCCGTTACAAGTTTTTGTTTTATACAAAAAAATGTTAATTGTTAATAGGTATAGTAGCATTTGCTTAAGGCCAGATAATTATACTTTTCCCTTGTTGTTCAAGACTTGTGCTAGATTGTTGTTGTTTCATATGGGCCATGAGATTCTTGGGCATGTTCTGAAAATGGGTTATGAAATTGATATTTTTGTGCACAACGCTTTGATACATTTCTTGGTCTCATGTGGGGAGTTGGAAGCTGCAGATAAAGTGTTTGGCGAAAATTCTGTGAGGGACTTGGTTTCATGGAATTCATTGATCAATGGGTACGTTAGGAGTGGGAAACCGAAGGATACACTGAGGATATATAAGGAAATGGAGATGGAGAGGGATGTGAATCCTGATGAGGTTACTATGATTGGTGTGATTTCGGCTTGTGCTCAGTTGGAGGATTTGAGGCTTGGGAAAGAGTTTCATCAATATATTCGAGAGAAAGGGTTAAATATGAGCATCCCACTTGCTAATGCTCTTATGGATATGTACGTGAAGTGTGGAGATCTTGAGGAAGCAAAGACATTGTTTGATGGAATAGATGATAGGACCATGGTGAGTTGGACAACCATGGTAGTGGGTTATGCGAGATTTGGATATTTGGATTCTGCTAGGAGACTTTTTGATGAGATGCCGGAGAAGGATGTTGTACCCTGGAATGCATTGATAGGTGCTTATGTCCAAGCTAAGAGTGGGAAAGAGGCGTTGTCTTTGTTTCATGAAATGCAAGCCACGAATGTTAAGCCGGATGAGGTGACCATGGTTAATGTCTTATCTGCTTGTGCGCAGCTTGGAGCACTTGATGTTGGTATTTGGATTCATAATTACATTGAAAAACATAACCTTACAATGAATGTTGCTCTTGGAACTGCTTTGGTCGACATGTATGCCAAGTGCGGGAACATTACAAAAGCGCTTCAGGTGTTCCATAAGATTCCTGGCAGAAATACGTTAACTTATACCGCTATAATTGGTGGCTTGGCACTTCATGGGGATGTACAAGATGCTCTATTAATTTTTCTAGAGATGATTGATGTTGGACTAATGCCGGACGAAGTTACCTTTCTAGGGATATTGTCGGCATGTTGTCATGGGGGTCTGGTGGAACAGGGCCGCAAATATTTTTCCCAAATGAGCTCCAAATTCAAGATTTCTCCAAAGCTTAAACATTATTCTTGCATGGTGGACCTTCTTGGTAGGGCGGGTCTTCTAGAGGAGGCCATAGAACTTATTGAAACCATGCCTTTAAAAGCAGATGCTGTGGTATGGGGAGCATTGTTTTTTGCCTGTCGAATTCACAAAAACATCGAGTTGGGAGAAAAAGCTGCGATCAAACTTCTTGAGTTGGATCCTGGTGATAGTGGAATTTATGTTTTGCTTGCAAACATGTATGTTGAAGCAAATATGTGGCATAAGGCTGGGAATGTGAGGAAAATGATGAGGGAGAGAGGAGTGGACAAGACTCCTGGTTGCAGCTCCATTGAGTTGAATGGCAATGTTTACGAGTTCATAGTGAGAGACAAGTCGCATTCTCAATCGAATCAGATTTATGCATGTTTGCTTCAGTTGACAAAACAAATGGAACTTGTAGAATCTGTAGCC
>CAIGRB010158028.1:41597-57346 GCA_903798255.1 Fraxinus quadrangulata
GTTGCACAATCGATCCCAAAAGTACTAGCGGAACTTGTCATTCTCTATAAAGAAACAAAATTCTGTTGCATTATCACCCACAGAAGTCGAATATATCTCGGCCGCGAGTTATGGTGCCCAAGTGTTATGGATGAAGAAAACTCTTAGTGATTATCACCTAGTATTTGATCATATAACTATCATGTGCGATAACACTAGTGCCATAAATTTGTCTAAAAATCCTATCTTGCACTCTAGAATGAAGCACAATGAAATTAGACATCACTTCCTAAGAGATTATCCACAAAAGAGAGAGATCGTGTTAGAATTTGTAAAAACAGAAAATCAATTGGCCATCTTCACTAAACCTCTTGCACTTGATCGATTCTCACATGTTCGACGAGGCTTAGGCATCATGATAAATCAGAAGTACTCAACTAAATTATACTATGTGCTCATACATGCTTTACTTCTATATGTGTCATCATTTATTTTGTACATTAAAAAAGGGCATCCAGATGTGTCAGACGGACCATCTGGACACTTGTTCGGTTTGACAGAGACCTGAAGGCTTCGTCTATCTAGACGTCCAGGTAGTGAATCGGACGTCTGGTTCAATGCGAATTCAAATTCTTAAATCGCGTGACAGCCTTCATTATCCTCCATTTTGCTTCCATTTCTTTCACTTTTCTCTCCCTAAATCTCATCTCCATTACTCATTCTTTCCAATCAAATCATCAATTACCCCTTAAAATCAAAAATCCATTACCTCTACACTTCAAATTCCTTCAAAATTCAAACTTTCATTCACTACATTCCAAAATCCCCCAAACTTTTCGAAACCCTTACTTTTATTCCTCATTTTTCTTCAATTCTTTCGTACCTCATCTATTTTCTACAATGTCAGGGTCCAGGGTAAAATATTCAAGAGCACTGTGAGACAGTCTCCATCACCTTCATCCGACGAAGAATTCGATATGGAACTCGAGGTGCTGGCAAACCTTTTTGAGAAATCCCCCATTTTAATAGGTAAGAATGTTGACTTTACCAATTTTAATTTTGAAGCACCCGCATTTCATATAGAAGAGTATTTGAAAACATAGGGTGAGTCTCTATTACTACTTTAGAAGAACATTCCGATCCACATCCTATGAATGTTTTTTATAAAAATATGGTTATTACTCCTCATTCGGATGATATTTCCTGTTTACTTAAAAATATTCATATCACCATCAATAAAACTCTCGTTCGTGATATTCTCAAGCTTGAGACGTGTGATATTCAAATTTTCTTCGTAAAAATCATACAACTTTAGAAGGGTATGACCCTTCCGAGGCATGTCGTCGAGTCACTGGGAAGAATTTTGAAAATATCAGAAAACTTAGTGCAAACTAATTAACTCTCCGATGTAAAGTTCTACAAAATATCATTACACGTGTCATTCTTACTTTGTCATCGAGACGAGGTAAACTTTTTTATCTTTTTATTCTTGATACCTTTCTTATCAGGCGAAAGCTAGACTTTTCGGCTATTGCATTAGGTCTCAAGAAACTTGTGCATTCCACACGTCATATTAAAGCGTTATCTTACAAAATGCTTTTCACAAAAAAATTCAAACATTTTGACATTGTGCTAAATGAAGAGACTTTTATCAAATTTCGCCCTATCGACACCATCAATGTCAAAACCCTTAAACGAATGAAAATTGTAAAAACAAAACATGGTCATTGGGTAGCACACACAATGGGGTTCGACCCCACATCGGGTCCATCGACTCTACCGTTCGAGGGTGATGAGGATGAAGATGTCGATGTCAATGATGTACCACAAGTTTCGAACCCCCTCATGATATTCCTACCCTCGTTCTTCGGATGGAGGCTTCACATTTACCGATGATTACTACAATCTTCTAAACAATCGCATTGACTCTCTTACATCATCAGTTGACAGTTTTGGTGGAATGCTTCAGCAGTTGCAAGTCTAGCAGACTGCCATCCAAGCTCAACAAAGTGTCATTCGAGCACAATAGGCAACAATGCAGGCTCAATAGAATGTCTTCTACACTCATTTTTTTGCCTATCAGACTACCATCAAGCTCAACAATGTGTCATTCAGGCACAACATGTAACAATGCAAGCTCAGTGGAATGCCTTCTACGCTCATTTTTTTTGCCCATTTTCCTCAACCGCCTCCTCCGAAGCCATACTCCTCACTTTTGATGCTACATTTCTATATTTTGAATATCTCTTTTTGTCTTTATGACTTGACTATACTCGTGCTTTGTCTAGCTTATTTTCTTTTATGTTTTTTTTTGTTTTTTGGATTTCATTTTGATACTACCTATGGTTATCTCTTTATGTTCAATGCTATCACCTATGGTTATTTCTTAATCCATGTTTTTGTCTTGTGCTTTTTTCTTATGCCAAAAGGGAAAATGGAGTGAGAATGATTATGCTTGATTATACATGACTTGACAATAATATGCTTGGAGTATATGAAAAATGGGGAAAGAGGGAATATCATCTATATACTTTGAATGTATGATTATTAATTTATGAAAGATATGGGGAATACGAATTACATAATAAATTTATAATATATATTTCTCTATCAATATGATATCAATTGTTCAATCATATCCTGCAAATCATCTTTTTGTCATGATCAAAAAGCGAAAAATTGTTGACCCATGGTTGATCTCTTATTTTGATTATAACAAAAAAATTGTTTTATCTCTAACATTTGAATTCAAGTCTTCATAGCTAGTATGACCAAATTGATCAAATTGAAGACAAAAGTATTACTACCAAAAGACTCGCTAAAATGAGATGGTAGTCGAGCAATCATATCAAATCAATCAAAGCATTCACGTCGAATCAAGCATTCATTGAAAATATTAGACTTAGATGCTTTGAATCCATATGTAAAGGTTAAATGTTTTAATCCTTAGCAATGAATCACTAAAAGCTCAAAAATAAATTCTTATGCACGAGATAAATTATTCATAAAAATGCTTGCATAAAAATTATTTTCACAAAGATAAAAATCATCACTTGATTTTTAAATCTTTTACCAATGTAATTTATTTTGAAAAGTCAAGTGAAAATGTATTTCAAAAGCCTAGATTTTTTTTACATACTCAAGAAAAGAAAAATCCGAAAATGTTTTGTCCTAGCGGACATCCGGGTTGTCCAACGGTCAAATTTTTAAACGTTTGGATTTTTGACACACAATGGCTAGTTTAGTCATCCGGCTTAGCAAAGATACATTGATTTAAAAATCAAGTGATGATTTAATTGAATTAACTTTTGAAAATCACTTTTCTCATCAAAGTTTTTCTCAACTAACATTTGAACTTCATCAATTTCTATTCATTAAAGTGTTAAGCCTATTTCTCTCTTGGAACTTAACTTGATCATATCATTTATCAAGAGAGAAGTTTCAAATTGTAAAATTACTTTTCTATCAAATTTGTGGGTCGTGTTGAGGTCACAAAAAGCTTAACATTGTACAAAGATCGGTGTTCCTATTTGTAAGTTACTGAAGCATTGTAAATGGTTGGATTGCACCACAAGTCAATTAAAATAGTGAAAAAAATTTATTCATGCCGGATAGTTTGGTAATGGAAGACGTAGATCATTGCTTTGGATCGAACTCCATAATTATATTGTTTGCATCATCTCTCCCTTTTACTTACCGCATTTACATTTGTACTTATTATTTGATTTTATCTATTTAGCCTTAACTTACTTGAATTTATTTAATTTTTTGAAAAAATTTTAATAACCAATTCACTCCCTCTTGGTTAACCTTTCATGGGCTTTCAATATATTCCCATATACTAAAACGTGTTATTAACCTCGTTATCGAGTTGTGTTTGTCATTTTGAGATCGCTTTTATGTTATTGCTTTAAGTTAATCTATAAGGAGAGTCAAATTGAGCTATTTTAGGTGAGATTGCATTTTAATATGCTAAATAAATTTCCAGAAACATTCATTTAGGTTTTGTTGAATTCCTTCGAACTTACTCGCCAACCTAAAAAAGAATCAAAACAAAAGCCATGACTGATTTGAGGCTGGTTGAACCCAAAATCCATAATGAAATAACTGAACTTGAAGCCATTTATGCCCTAAAAGAGTTTATTGCTATTGAACTTAAGGTTTATGTTGACCTATAGTTGACTACAATTAAAGTTTTGATCATAACAAACAAGTTAATCTTGTTTGCTAGCAAATTGAATTTAAGTGATTATAATTTTTCAGAGCATTCAATGATAAATTGATCGATCGTCGTCAAAAGATCATAATCAAGACTATCATTACGAATTGCATTCACAAAGAAGATCAAGATTGAAATTAAGCATTGAAGACAAATCCTTCAAGACAAGTGCTTAAATTCAAACGTCTTAGAAAGACCGGGACAAAAGTTACGAGCCAAACTTCAAAGAAATATCGAAGACTAGACTTTTTAGTTCAAATGTAAAGGTACTAATAGTTTGATCTTTAGCAATAAATGATCAAAGTTCAAAAATCACTTCATGCACTAAAAACTATTTTGATTATCACTTGCATAAAATATTTTTTATCAAAGATAAAATTGTTTTTCAAAATGATATTTGAATATCATATTTTAAAGCATCATTTACCTAAAAAAAACTAATTGAAAACACTTTCCAAAAGTTCACATTTTTCAAAACATTCGATTGGACCAAACTAGGCCAAAAAAGAAAATTGGCCAAAGCTGTCAATCGATCGTAAAACCCAATCGAATTGTCAAAAAATTTGACCATTTTAACTTTTGATTGTTTTGTCCAACCACTATATTTTGGTCATCTGAACTTCTAGTGGTCGACCGGGTCCTTAAATTATCATATTAATCAAAGTTTCTTATCTAACACTTACGCTATTATTTATTGCCGTTCATCGAATTGCTAGTCTCTCTTGGTACTTAAGCTATCATTTATTAAAGAGAAAATTACTTTGAGCAAACCTTGCATTGCATTTATTTATTCTTTATCTTCATATTGATAAACTTTGATTGATTTAATGAAAATTTTAGTTATTATATTCATCAAAGTTTCTCACCTAACACTTGAGTTATAATTCATTACTATTCATTGAAGTGTTAGTCTTTCTTGATACTTAATTCATTCGTATCATTTATTAAGAGATAAGTTTGACTGTAAAATCATTTCCTTAAACTTGTGGGTCATATTGAGGTCCCTTGAAAGCTCAATATTATATAAGAATTGGTGTTCCCTATTCGTAAGTCATATAAAGTGTTGTAAGGATTGTGATTGCACCATAAGTCAATCAATATAGTGAAAGGATTTTGCTCATGACAGAATACTAGGTAACAAGGACGTAGATCATTGGTTTGGATCGAACCTCCACAATTATATTGTTTTCATCATCTTTTCTCTTTTGCTTATCGTTATTTTTGTTAAGTTAATTATTTGATTGATTTACTTGCTCTTAACTTGCTTAACTTACGATTAATTTTTGAAAAAGATTTTAAAAAACCAAATCACCGCATCTCGGTTAGTCATTTTTGGGCTATCAATTGTTATCAGAGCAACATGCTCACTTTGAAATCAAGATTTTAGAATCTTGAGTAGTGGCTAATTTCAATTTTCAAAATCTTGAGGGGCATTATACAAATTGTCCTCACTTTTTCTATGGTTCTCATTATAACTAATGAAAGGTTGGAATGATGATATACATCCCTCCAATCAATATATTATAATATTTGGGAGGTTATTGAGTTTGTTCCTTGTAAGCCTACAAAGGTTATTAAAGTTGACAGTAAACCATATGTAATTATTTCAAAATATAGAGAGAAATACGATAAAGAAGATAAACAGAAATTATCTTTAAATTTTAGAGCCAAAAATCTATTTTAATGTGCTTTAAATAAAAATAAATTTAATCATATTAGTACATGTGATTCCATTTATGATATTTAACATGCTTTTAAAATCACTCATATGAGTACTAGTGAAGTGAAAGAAACTAAGATCAATATTTTAATTAAATAGTTTGAAAGTTTTTTTGTGAAACAAAATAAACCTATTATTGATATGATTATTCGTTTCATCGATATTATAAATGATTTTAAGGGCTTTGATCAAAAATTTACTAACGATGAACATGTAAGTAAAATGCTTAGGTCCCTCTCGAAATATTGGAGCTCAATGAAGTTGTTGATAGAAATAATTGAAGACATCAAACCATATCCATTGGAGGAGCTCTATGAAACATTGATGATATATAAGTTGAATCACGTCGAGACAAAGGAGAAAACAAAGAAAAGAAGAGGAAACAAAGGAGTGTTCCTAAGCGCCAATTGATGAAAGCACTACAAGCAAAAACATGATTGAAGAACTTGTTGACCAAGTTCTTCTTGTAAAAAACTGGAGGGATTTTCACAACAATCGACGGTTCTAATAGAGAGATCAAAATGTTGAAGAAAATAGTAAAAAGATCGTTCGTTATAATTGTGACAAATCCGGTCACAAATAAACCAAATGTTCAAACAAGAAGAAATTCATTAAAAAAAAGCATTCCAAACAACATGGAATAAAAGTGATGATGATGATGACCATGAAGAAAATGAAAGCCAAGAGGAATACCGACATGTGCTTCAAGACTATTGAAAATGACGTAAATACAAATGACAGTTCTTTATATGATGAATTATTTACCTCATATAATGAACTTCTTGAAAATTTTGAAAAATTGCTCTCAAATACTCTACTTTAAAAAAATAAAATTTCTTTATTAAAAAATGATGTAAATAAACTTTTAGAAACACAAGAATTATGTAGAAAAAAAGTTGATCACAATTCTTTGACTAAAGAGAACTTTTATTTAAAAGAAAAGATTATAAATTTGACTAAAATTATTTACAAATTCACACAAGGCAATTAAAATTTCGACTTGATGCTTAGTGAACAAAAATGTGTTTTCAACAAAAGAAGAATTGGATACAAATATTTCCTGAAACACAAATCTCTCAAAAATTTCTTTGTCAAAGCATATACTTCCCCTCTTTCAAATATCACATGCATCTTTTGCAATAAAAATGAACATGTAACTTTTAATTGTTTTATCAAAAAGATAATATATTTTGAAAGCAACTACAAGTGGATTCAAACTTCCACTAACACTAACTACCGGACCCCTATGCAAATTGTGTGTTATAGGACAACATGATGAATGTGACAGAAAATATGATAAACAAGTGAAAAAAAGACTAGAACGAAAGAAAACTGAAGTTTAGGGACCAAGTTGCAAATAGTCGAAAGATGAACCGGAAGAGGAGTTGGAGACTTGAAGATGTCAAGGAATAATTGAGCATTGGAAGGAAATATTGGAAGAAGAAAAATGAGGAAAAGAGGTCGAGATTGGCGAAATAGAGTTCGAAGACCAGAATGCAAGCAATTGGAAGCTATCAATACTATACGGTCGCATAGCACCAAAAGCCATGCGGTCGCATAGATCAATTCAGGGAATATTTGAGCTATTTTGAAGTATACTATGCAGTCGTATAGTTGAAATTTTGACGAGAAATTCTGGTTTCCTTATTCGAATGAATGACTTATGGAAACAATATCATGGTTGCGTATTTAAAACCCTAGAGCCGTCCAGAACGCGAAGGGGAGATTAAGAAAAGTTTTAAGAGAAGAAAATAGGCAAAAACAAAAGGAGAAACACCATGAAGCAAAGATAAACTTATAAATTGAATTGGTGATGTCGTTCTTAATTTATTTTTATGATTTTCTTTTTTCCACTATGTCAGGCTAGATTAATTCTGTACTAGGGTTACATGAAATATATAATGTGATTTTTAATTTTTAGTATTACCTCTTTGACATCGAAATACGTTTTTGGGATGTTTGAATGGTTTATATGAATTTCATTTTCTCCATAATTTTTGTATACGTAATTGTGTGAGTGTGGTTTATTTCATGCATTCAATAGAAGGGAAATAGGTTCGATGCAGTATAAATTATCATAGGGTCCCGTAGGGGATAGAAATATACTGCTATACCTTATGTGAATCTTTAAGTGCTCACAAAAACTCATGTATTCTTGTATGTTCGCATCCGTCGTAGAAATATAGTCAGGTCACATATTATAGTATATTTGACTTTACTCAAGAGAGACTGTTAAATAATCTATGAGCATTGATTCTTCAATATTTCAATCGAATGTCAAAGTGAAGAACTAGGTTTAAAAAGTTTATTACATTGGGATTCGTGATCCTAGTACATTCATCATATATTAAAAAATAACTTCAACTTGTATTCGACATAAATTTCATTCAATTTAGTTGAAGCATTCATAATCGTATCCGCATCATTAACTTAGTTATAAATTCATTAAAACAAACATTCTCATTTTTATTGTTTCGGTTAAGGTCACGATAATTAGAATTAGAACTAATCAATCATTGTGGGACAACACTAGGACTCAAAAAGTCAACTTTATTACTTGTTAACGAACCGTACACTTGCGGTGTTGTTTATTCAAAATATATTTTCGTAAACATAAGTCATGTCACCTTTGGAGACAATGCCAAGAGAAAAATCTTAGGAATTAGATACATTAGTTGGCATTAGATACATTAGTAATCATTCATCTCCCTCTATTGAAAATATTTTATTAGTTGATAACCTTGAACATAATTTGCTTAGCATTAGTAAGTTATATGATAAAAGGCTATCATATTAAATTTGATTCTTTTAAGCGCCTTATTGAGGATGGTATATCAAAAGAGATAATGTTTATAGGAAGTTGAAGTAATGATTATTACGTCATAAGCATTGAATTTGAAAGTGAAGATAAATGTTTATCAAGTTCAAAAGATAATACTTGGTTGTGTCACAGAATATTATGTCATGTTAGCATAGACCTGCTTTAAAAAATTTATGAAAAAAAATTTGTTAAAGTTTTTCCAAATTTGAAATTTGAGAAAGACAATATGTGTGATGTATTTCAATTTGGAAAACAAATTAAGAGTTCTTTCAAACTAAATTAACATTTTTCAACTAGCAAGGATTTCTTTTTTGACCATCTAGAACCTCAAGCTTAAGTGGCAAGTATTATACTTTCATCATTGTTGATGACTTTTCTAGATTTATTTGAGTCCTTTTTTGAATATAAAAGATGAAACTTTGAATGCATTAGGATACACTACTACTATCATTAGGAGTGATCATGGTGGAGAATTCGACAATATTGCATTAGAAGATTTTTATGAAATTCATAAAGGAAGAACTGCACATTGCAAGAAATGGCTCAAACTATGTAAATAAAAAGGTTTATCAAAATACTTATGGGTCGTAGTCATTAACACCGCTTGCTAAATTATGTATAGCGTCCTAGTTAGTCAAAAGAATACAAAAATTCCTTATGAATTTTGGAAAAATAGAGTTCCTAATATTAGTTACTTCTGAGTGTTTGGTTGTAAATGTTTTATCTTAAATACTAAAGAAAAATTGATTCAAAGTCTGATTTTGAAATTTCTCTTGGTTACTCATCTACTAGCAAAGCTTATCGAATCTTCAACAAAAGAATTTTAGTTGTTGAGGAATTCATGCATGTAATATTTGATGAAGTTAATCCTCTTGATCAAGAGAAATTATTGAAAATAATGTAAGGTTTAGAGATTCATTTTGAGCAAATGAATATTCAAAATTAAAATAAGGAAAATTTCAAAAATCTTGAAGTTCAACATGAGAAAGAAACAAATGTGCAATAAGATGAGGTACAATCTCTAGAAGCACAAAGTGGCCATCTCTTCCTAGGGAATGAAGGTTTGTTCCCTTTCATCCAAAAGAACTTATCATTGGTGATCTATCCAAAGGTGTAAGAACTTGACATTTCTCTAGAAATCACTTTAATAATTTTGCTTTCATTTCTCCAATTGAAACAAAAAATTTCAAAAAAGTCGAGTTTGATGAATTTTGGATTCTAGGTATGTGAAAAGAATTAAATCAATTTAAGAGAAATTATCTTTGTGATTTAGTTGCTAAACAAAGTGATTAACTATTATTGGCATTATTACGCGTAAAAAGGCTGATTAGTTGCCCAATGTCACAATCGAGAATATGGCATAAAGTTTGAAGAAAATTTGCATCGATAACTAGATTAGAATCCATTCCTATGCTTCTTAATTTTGTTGTTATAAAAGATTTACTCTTCATCACATGGATGTAAAAAAAGTGCATTTGTAAATGATTTTATTCAAGAGAAAGTATTATAGAGCAACACCCCAGTTTCAAAAATCAAAAGTATCCGGATAATGTTTTCAAACTTAGAAAAGCTCATTACGGTTTAAAGCAAGCTCCTAGAACATTGTATGAAATATTAAGCAAGTTTTTTCTTTCGAATGATTTTTCAATGGAAAAATCAGATACTACACTTTTTATTAACCACAAAAAGAATGATATGATTATTTTGCAAATTTATATTGATCATATTATTTTTGGTGCTACTACTATTTTCCTTTGTGAAGAATTTTCTAATTGTATGAGCAGGGACTTTGAAATGAGCATGAGAATTCAAGTTTTTCCTTGAACTTCAAGTCAAACAAACTAATGATAGAATGTTCGTTAGTCAAACTAAGTACATCATGAATATGCTCAAAAGGTTTGAAATGGAAGGGTTGAAATCAATGAACACTCAAATGAGCTCATCAATCAAATTGGAATAATATGATCAAGGTACTTCTGTAGACATAACTAAATATTGAGGTATGATTGGATACATTCTTTTCTTAATCACAAGTAGACCTGCTATTATGTTTAGTATGTGATTACATGATAGATTTCAATTTGATCCTAAAGAATCACACATTAGTGCCATTAAACGAATTTTGGATAGCTTAGTGGTGCTAGAACATTAGGTCTGTGGTATCCTAAGGGCACCCATATTGATTTACTTAACTATTCAGATATTGATTGGGCCGGTTCACAATTGACCATAATAGCACAAGCGGAACTTGTCACTTCTTAGGCTTTACACTTGTATCATGGTTTAGTAAGAAACAAAATTTTATTATGTTGTCAACCATCGAAGTCGAATATATTTCCGCCCCTAGTTGTTGTGCTCAAGTGTTATGAATGAAACGAACACTTAATTATAACCCTTGCCATAAACTTATAAAAAATCGTATATTGCACTCTCAAACCAAACATTTTGAGATTAGACATCCCTTTTTATGATATTATACACAAAAGGGGATATTGTATTAGATTTTGTAAACACAAAAAAACAATTGGGTCGACATTCTCATTAAACCTCTAGCACTTGATAGATTTTCATATATTCGAAAAAGTTTGGACTTTGTTGATGAATCATTAATATGTGGCTAAATTGTGTTCATACTAAGTGTTATTACATGTTTGATTCTATATGCGTCATTGGTAAAAATTTATATAATTCAAACTTTTGACATTTCATCACTCATGTTTTGATTAGTATTTTACTATAAATGTGATGATTATTTTCTTGTTTCAACTTACATATATTTGGCATTTTGTGTTTAATTGAGGGAGAATATTATTCATTCCTATGGTTGATTTAAGTTTCGATGCATTATCTTTTTGTTTAAGCCAAAAGGAGGAAAATAAGTGAGATAGATTTGATATACATATGCTTTGAATATTCCATTATTTTGATGTGTTTTAAATGGACGATCTATTGGTTTGTAAAAGATATGGGAAATATATGTTGAATTTGAGATTTTTATTCCTTATCAATTGTTAATATTACTTTGTAAATTATATTATTTGTCATAATAAAAAAAGGGAGACATTTTTGACCAATAGTTTACTATAACTTTAAATTTTTGATTATAACAAACAAGTTAATATTGTTTACAAATAAATTGAATTTAAGTAACTATATTTTTTCAAAGCATTTATGATAAATTGATCGATCATTGTCAAAAGATCATAATCAAGACTATCATTTCAAATTAGATTTACAAAGAAGATCAAGATCGAAGTCAAGCATTCAAGACAAGTGATTAAAAAGTCAAACGTCTTTGAAAGACCAAGACAAGATCTTATGAGCCAAACTTCGAAAAAAGATTAAAGACAAGACTTTTTAGTTCAAATGTAAAGGAAATAATACTTTGATCTTTAGCAATGAATGATTAAAGCTCAGAAACCATTTTATGCACTGAAAACTATTTATATTATCACTTGCATAAAATATTTTGATCGAAGGTAAAATTAATTTTCAAAACGATATTTGAACTTAAATCATATTTTAAAACATCATTTACCTTGAAGCATTAGGTGAAAATACTTTTCAAAAGTTCACGTTTTTCAAAACATTCACATCAGACTAAACTAGGCTAATACAAAAAAGTCGATCGAACCAACTAGTCAAAGACGATAAACCTACAAGAATTGAGGTCAACCAGACAGGTCAATCAGAAGGTTCATCTCACCAAATGACAATCCAATGGTCAAAAACACTGACCTTTTTTTATTTATGATTTTGTCCAATGGCTATATTTTGGTTATCCGAACATATGGTGGTCAATCGGACCTCATTCAAACTCCCATAAAGTTTTGCAAATTTTTCTCTATAAATAGATTTCTTTTTTTGCATTCAACGTAAAGTATTTCAAGTGCATTAAAGAGAGAAATATTTAAATAAAATCTTTAAGCTTAAATTTGATTTATTTCTCATACTTCTTCATATTGAAAGTCTTTGATTGACTAATACTCTTTCTTCTTCATTTCATATTGAAAAACTTTGATTGATTGAATCAAATTTTTAATTATCATATTCATAAAAGTTTATCACCTAACACTTGAGCTATGATTCATTGCTATTCATTAAAATGCTAGTATCTCTTGGTACTTAATTCATATGTATCATTTATTAAGAGAGAAGTTTGATTTTAAAAACATTTCTTCGATATTGTGGGTAATATTGAGGTCCATTGAAAGCTCAATATTGTATAAAGATATGTGCTCCTTGTTTGTAAGTCATCGGAGTTGTTGAATGGGTTGTGATGCACCATAAGTCAATTAATATAATGAAAAGGTCTTGCTCGTAGTGAAGAATTTGGTAACAGATGATGTAGATGATTGGTTTGGATCGAACCACTATCATTTGCATCATATCTTCTCTTTTACTTATCTTTATTTTGGTTCACTTTATTATTTGATTGATCTACTTGTTCTTAACTTTCTTGATTTAAGATTAATTTTTAAAAAAAAAACCAATTTACCCCTTCTTGGTTAGTCATTCATGGACTATCAATTTCCTTAATGAATTTTCTTTGTAGATATTATCGATTTTAGTTCAAGTCATGCTTATTTTGTTTTCTACGTAATTTGGTTTAGTTTCATTTTAATGCTATGATAAATAACTTTCTTTTTAGGCCTTTTGGAGGAAACCGATTGAAATATATATATAATCTACTTTGAATCAATTCAAGTGATACATTGTTTTACATTAAAAAGTGACATGATATAACACTTTACTTGTATTTTTGCATATGAGTTATTTTGCTTGAAATTAAAACATACTTTGTCACTTTTTTTAAAAAATACTCGCACAATTTCATTTGTACTCTTTTGCATATATGGATAAAATTAATATCTTTATTTGTTAATGAGGCAAATGGAGACAAGATGATGAATATAAAGTCATAGAATGAATGGAATTATTGTCCCGATAGATTGCATATATAACAACCTTTGTTAAAACGTAAATGTCACTTTTTTGTTAAAAAAGTTACACATCATATCACATTTTAAGAAGCTAAGTTTTTACACTATTAAAAAGAGATTAAGCCCTTGTTTGAATCACATTAAAATTTTCATTCTCATTCTTTTAATCATTTTCAATCACACATTCTTCAATAAAATAATATTTTCCACCATATCAATAAATTTTCCTTCTTTTTCAACTATACATTTTCCATCAATCTACTATTCCAAATAATGTGGCTCAAACACATCATAAGTTATCATTATTGTCAATGATATGCAATTCCATGGTGTATCCTTACATTTAAATATAAACTAAATTTGGCAACAATTTTATGAAACTCAAAGTGTAAAAAAGTGACATACCATGTCACTTTTTGAAATAGCCAAGTTATCAATGCTAAAAAATATCATGTTGATGAATAGTGACATCGCGTCTACTAACACAATATTCATGTGGTATGATTAACATTTAATTCTATAAAAAGAGAAAATAAAGACTATTAAGTGAAATATGACAAAAAATTCAAAAAAGTAACAAAAATTCAAAAAAGAAAAAGACAAAATCTATTTGAGCGTAATTAATACGAGAATTTGTAGTTCTAAACAATTTTAAGGATATTAATCTAATATTTTACATTTTAAGGGTAGCAGGCCTAATTTCTCCTTATAAAATAGATTTAGTCCACATCCCAAAATGGCCCAAGCCCAAGTCCCCTCAAAACTTACATCGATAATTTGATAAGTGGAATCAAGCATCTCTTCATTAGAGCTAAATGACATTTTCTTGAGTATTTCTAAAGTTTGTGCCCTAAATTTGATTTCAATAACTCAATCTACTTCCAATTATTTTTTAAAATTAAGATCAAATAAAACGAAATTAGCTTAGATCCGTTAACAAAGGCTAACAAACTCCTCTTATACTCTATCCCAATCAGCGACTTCATACAAAGCTATTGGGCGAGTGTAGAGTGTCCACCCAACCAATGACGATAATTTTCTGGTAACCTCATTTTCTAGCTTGCAAGATGAAAGGCATTAAACAAGATAATTTTAAATCATTTCCAATTTTAGGAAGTCACTATTCTTTTCATGGTCATTTTTTTAGAGTAAGTATGAATTTATAATACATAGAAATAGCACCTTAAGTAATGGTTAACGCTACTTGTACATCCAAGTCTACCACATAGGTGAGAGAACTGTCACCCATATGGTAGATTTGGGTGTACGTGTAGCACAACTCTTAAGTAATTGTAATGGAAGATCAAATAGGTGTCACCAAAACGTCTATTTAGGGGATAAAATTAAATTTTGGAGTGTTACTTTAGAACTGAGAGTTGAAGTCCAATAAGCTTGCTAGTGCTTTTATATAATCCGTCTTAAAAGCTCTTCTCCTTTTTTTCGAATGTTAGTTTAACCGTTGAAATGATACTTTTAATTGCATATTATTATTATTATTATTATCAATTTCGTGGTTGCATTTGGGAATTTATTTATTTATGCACAACGAAATTTAAAATATTTTTCAATTTCTTTAAAGAATCGTCTTTGTTTTTAAGTAAAATCGTGAATAGAATTATACTTTTAGCAAATACTTCAAATTGATTTAAGAATTTTGATCAGGAGTAATCACGATATTTGCTTCTCCTCATGAATTTTGATCTGCCACAATCTTTTCACACTACAATTGTCCAACTATTAGCCTCTAGTGGTGACATAGCGGAAGATTATAGAAAAGATGAACAACCTCACAAAGATGAGAAAACTCACGAGAGATTTTATTCAATTCAAAAAATGCGGCTTCAAAGGGTTTACAATGATTTAAATAGTACCCTAGTAAAATTCGAAAAATAAGTAATAAAAAGAAAAAATGATATTTTTCCATAAATGGAAAAATTCGAGATAACAATTGAAATTGAAAATCTTAAGATTCAGGGTCATCCTCCAACAAACGGAATACGAATCTGAATTTTACTGAATGAGATATTGTCAAAATAAAAATTACCATAAACGGCAAAAAAACTTAAT
>CAIGRB010158028.1:60021-80055 GCA_903798255.1 Fraxinus quadrangulata
ACTGAAACTTACCATCCTTCATACAATCTGTAATTGGTGCCATGATATTGCTGAAATGTGGTATAAACCTGCGATAAAATGAAGCAAGACCATAAAAACTATGCACTTCTGTAACAGTTTTAGGTTGTGGCCACTGGCTTATTGCCTCTACTTTTGATGTGTCTAGTGCTAATCCCTCCTTCGACACCACATAACCTAGGAATACAACACGATCATTCAAGAACGAGCACTTTTTCACTGCAGCATAAAAGTAATCCCTGCGAAGAACTGAAAGAACTTTCCGAAGGTGCTGGACATGATCATCATTGTTTGCACTATAAATCAGAATATCATCAAAGTAAACGACAACAAATTTACCGATGAATGGGCGAAGACCCTGGTCCATGATCCGGATAAATGTGCTAGGCACATTTGAAAGGCCGAATGGCATGACTAACCACTCATACAATCCTTCCCTCGTCTTAAAAGTTGTCTTCCACTCATCCCCAGGTCTTATCCGAATCTGATGGTATCCACTTTTCAAATCAAGCGTTGCTGAACACGCAAGCACCAGTAAGCTGGTCTAACAAATCATCCGACGAGGAATAGGAAAACGGTAACGCACTGTAATCTTATTGATCTCCCTACTATCCAAGCACATGCACCATGTCCCATCATTCTTCGACGTAAGGAGAGCAGGAACAGCACAAGGACTAAGACTCTACCTGGTGTGCCCCTTTGCCAGAAGCTCTTCCACTTGTCTGCACAACTCCTCATGTTCAGTGGGGCTCATCCTGTAATGCATTTGATTAGGCAGAGACGTATCAACCACCAAGTCAATCTGATGCTGAATATCCCGTAGTGGTGGCAATCCATCTGGAAGCTCATCTGGGAAGATCTCATGAAACTCCTTTAACAATGGCAAAACCCTGTGAAGGACCTCGTGCTCATTGTCAACTGATTTTCCTACCAACACATATACTACCCCAGATTCCTCCATCTCTATTTTGAACTTCGCTCTGGTCAGTAAATTAGCACTGTCCCCAACTATTTTTACTGAACCCTTATCCAGTAGTAACATAATTTTTTCCCCAAACAGAAAGCTGTAGGTGTTGGTATATCCATCATGAAGCGAATGTCGGTCAAACTGCCACGGTCTCCCTATCAGCAAGTGGCATGCATCCATCTCTACCACATCACATAAAATCTGATCTTTGTAGGTAGGTCCAATGGAGAAACTGACTCGAGCACACTGAGACACTTCTACATAATTGCCCCTCTTCAGCCAAGCTAATTTATACGATTTGGGATGCTTCTCAGTCTGCAAACCCAGCTTCTTAACGACCTCTTCAGCCACCACATTCTCGCAACAACCAGAATCAATAACAAATCTACAGACCTTTCTACCAATAGTACACGTCGACTAGAAGATATTGTTACGCAGCCAGTCAGTATTATTCTCTAGGGGAGTCAGAAAGCTCCACCTCACCACCAACGCCTAACCCACGTCACCAACTACAAACTCTTCCTTATTTGTGGCTTCTTCAGTATCTTCATTGTGAAAAATAGGCTGACCTTCATAACCTCCATATCCCTCATCAACAAAGAGTCCTCTGCGTCGATTCTTGGGACATTCAGACTGTTTATGGCCTGTACCTCCACAAGCAAAACAACAAATACAACCTCCAGAACGTGCAGGTTGTTGAACATGATTAGGTCTAGATGGGCCAGGTTGAGTAGGATTTCCATGACATGTCATATGCTGATGTGGATTATTGGAAGAGCTACCCGCAGTGAAAGGAACTGTACTTCTTCTGGACTGCTGTTTCTTTACCTGTATTGCTCTTTGATGTGCCTCAGAAATTGTTACAGGATCAAACATATTCAGTGTATCATGTATTTGGGGACGAAGACCACCCACATATCGTGACACCAATTGCTCTTCCATCTCCATCACCTCATTCATCGTAATCAACATGTAAAATTCGGTGGTATAGTCACTAACCGTGTTCTAGCCTTGACACAAATTCTGCAGTTGTTGGTACATGGTCTGAACATAATTATATGGCAGAAAATGCTTCTTCATATACTTCTTCAGTTTATCCCATAATGCAAACTTGGACTTTCTTAACTTAGGTCTCATCGCTTTAGTCTGCTGCCACCACGCCGCTGCTCATCCACGAAATCTCGCCGTAACAAGAGGTACACATTTATCAGCAGAAACCTTCTTAAATTTCAAGATCTCCTCCACTACAGTCACCCAATCCAAGAACTCTTCTGGACTTAGTCAACCATAAAACTCAGGAATATCAACATTGAATCCTGATTCTCGATGCTTGTTTTCATCCTAACCACCCCCTCCGTCAAACGGCATATCAATTGGATGCTCATGTTGTGCAAACGGATTCTCATTATCAAAATCTTCAACCGGTTGGACCACAGGCACATGTTACTGTGGCACGAGTGCAGCGATTTGCTGTGTCAGCAACTCCACTTGTTGACATAGCTATGCGATTTTATCACGTATATGTACCTCTTCTACTAGAGTTTCATGAGCTTTTGGACGTCTCCTTGACCGCATGGTGAATGAACGACTTCGACTTTGATACCAACGACGTAGCGGAAGATTATAGAAAAGATGAACAACCTCACAAAGATGAGAAAAACTCACGAGAGATTTTATTCAATTCAAAAAGTACGGCCTCAAAGGATTTACAATGCTTTAAATAGAAAAACCCTATCAAAATTCGGAAAATAAATAATAAAAATAAAAAACGATATTTTTCCATAAATGGAAAAATTCAGATAACAACTGAAATTGAAAATCCTAATATTTAGGATCATCCTCCAACAAACGGAATACGAATCCGAATTTTATTGAATGAGATATTGCCAAAATAAAAATTACCATAAATGACAAAAATGCTTAATCGAGGACCTAAAGGATGGAATCTGCTCAAAATTCGACGTGCATTAGGGCTGAAGGCGCTGAGTTGTGATCATTGGCCCGTTTCCAATCGAATTAGACTAGCAATTCGTCAAAAACGGACAAATCTGAAGTTATCATGAAATCATTATTTTTCTTTGCGATCCTACTTCATCATAAACTCTAACTCCTTATGCACTTCATCAAGTGGTAACCCACACGGGAGACAAGAATGAAATATTATAGTTTCTCTTTCTTGTGATATCAAGATTATGATATTATGTTGTGAGTTTTTGTTGCAATGCAATTGCTATTATAATAATTATAAATTTAAACCCTAATTGTGTATTTATGTATGTTTAAGTGGGTTTGACTCATCCGCTAAATATGAGCTCATCAGTTAATACATTAAACATAAGTTAATTAATAAGTAATCAAATTAATTCTACAAATATCTAACACTTGTCAATTAATTAATTTTTAATATCATTCTTTTAGTTCTCTATTTTGTGTGTAACCCATTAAGTTCACGATCATAATGTTGGATGTCGTGAGCTATTATTTTGATCTAATCAAAATTAGATCAATTAAAACTCCCCTTTTGATTTATAATTAATTCAGCTAAATTAATTAATTCACATTCTTCAACCTTGATTGATTCTAGCAATGTGTCAGGACAATGATATGATGAAAAATGTCACGTTGTGTGTCAAAACCAAATATGTTTGTTTATCGTGAAACTATAATCCATTCGTTAATATGATCAAATCAATTACGAGATACGGAGGTTTGTCAATCTCGATTAATCGATCATATATTTCATTTCATTCTTTAATCAATAATCATCGATCTCTTTTTGATTTGCGCACTTATCTTGGTCATGGAGTTTTATATCAATTTATGTGGATGAAACGTAGATCATAATCTCTTACTATCTAATAGTGACTTATTCTCTATTGATTATTCACAAATTTCATATAATTCTTAACATATCCGAATAATGTCATATAGCAATTCTTGGTGGTGTAACATCTAATATCACCAAAATATGATTGTATTCATATAAGGCACTATGATGACCTCAAGTTGGATGACCAATACTACCATCGTACGTTAGAGATTAAAAATTGACACTCAAATAGTTATTCATATGGAATCTCTACAATGGGTATCAAATATTTTGTTCTCTTAACAAAATATCCATGCGTCCAATTAAACGTCATCGTATTTTAATTTGTGAAATCAACTGCATGTTTCATAATTGAGAAATGTTACACGTAGCGTCTATCCATAATAAAGATATTCATATCTAATTATTACTTATCACATTAGATAACTTAAGATTTAGTCATATGTAACTCGAATCTCCCAATCATAACTCCTTATAACTTATCAAAACTTGAATTTACGGACGCTATTAATTTAATTTATCAGAATAATAGTTCAATTGAATATTATATTTGGCATAAATAATAATGTATCAATCATATTAAAAAATTTTACGTTCAAAATCAATTTGACTTAGGGCACAATACTTACAGTATCTTCCTACAAAGTTAGATTCTGTAGGAAAGAAGCTAGACGAGACATCATTTTAGGCTGCAAACTTGGTTTATAATGTGCATATTTATTGACTACAATGAGAAGTTTTTTGTTATGCTTTCTGTTTCTTGAAAAACCATTTATGGAGGAAATGATAACATACAAGGTGCAAATACAAACTGTGGCCAACTCGAAACAGCAACAGTTTGGCTAGAGTCACGGCAGACTTCTTACAAACTAGATGGTTTGTGTTAGTGGTGTGACTTGGATTACCTATTCTCCTCATTAGTAGGGGTAGAATTTCTCGAAATTTTGGGTTTTCTCCAACTCATCATTGACTTCAATAAAATAAATTCTGCTTCCATATGGGACATTGTGTCCATCATTTCCCTCAAACCAAAGATATGCCTCATTGAACAAGTAGCTAAGTAATTCATGTAATTTCCATTGTGTCGTAGAATTAAAAAACATAGCATTAAACGTACCGCACAATACTGTTATTTCATTTGTCTCATTTGAAGTTTTGAACCTAACCTCTGCTTAGTTTGCCAATCAGGTATTTTTCTTCCAAGGAAAGTCTTGCTTTTCGAAAAACTTTAAACGTGTAAATTTTGTGGGGTTGTTTACCTATTTTATTAAGTCTTGCTTATACACTGTGTATTATTGTTTGTTCATCACATTGAATGTGTAACTCTTTGTGTTTCATTTCAAATGTCTAAAGTACAACATTCTACACCAGTACCGAGCATTGAAAGTACTACATTAGATCTAATGATAGTCCTAGCTCTAAAGACTTACCTAGTCAGGTAAACAAAGAACAAGATCCAATACACTTGTAGCGATGAGGAGGATGATAGTGGAAAAACTAAGAAATGAGACAAAACTTTTGTAACTGCTATCAAACTAGAGGTTAATATCAAGAATGAGACAAAACTTTTGCATGAACATATGAAAATATGTCCTCGTCGAAAAAAAAAATACATTAAGCAAACAATATTGAATCCATTCAATGGATACTTTTTTGATCAAGAGAAAGCTCGGAGAGAAATTGAAATTATGATAATTTTGCATGAGTATCCCCTTTCAATGGTTGTACACATTGGATTTAGAAGATTTGTGAATTCTATGCAACCATCATTTAAGGTTGTTTTAAGTAACACTACAAAGGATGATATTTTAAAAATCTATGATTACAAGAAATTGAAAGTAATAAGCTTGTTAAAGAGGAACACTAACAAAATTGCAGTTACTATAGACATGCACTTCTAATCAGAAGAAAGGTATTCTTGGTTATCATTGCTTTTATATAAATGATTCTTGGAGCAACAAAGTCGAATTATGAGGTACTTTGATCTTTTGCATAAATTAATTTAGCTTATTTTTTATGTATTATTTAAACTTAATTTTGTTGTAATTATGTTGTTTAATTTTAAATATACCTTCACGTATATCCCATGTCCGTACATGTCTAAGACACTGAGTACATCCTTCATGGACTGCTTATTGGATTCGAATATCGATCATAAATTGTTTATTTTGACTGTCGATAATTGTACTACGAATAATTTCACGATCAACAGTTTTTTAGATAATCTTTCCAATAGTTCACTTTTGCTAAGGATGAATTTTTCATATGCATTTTGTGTGCATATATAAAACTTGATAGTAAAGAATAGTTTAGAAATTATTAACTCGAGTGTTGAGAAAATCCGTAAATAGAATGTTGAGCCTCCAAATATTTGGCATTAATATCCTTGTAATGATAATTTTCCCCTTTAATTTAGTAGGGGCATTCTTATTTTTCTGAACAGAAATGCTGTCGATTATTTGTTGGTGTATCTAGTTATTGCTGATTATTACTTTACCATGTTGGTGAAGTAGAGTTAGTGCATTCAAGATGGTATAATGGTCATATAGAAAGTTGAAAAACTAGCTCCAGTAATCTACTAGGGTTTACTGAATTGGTGGATCCATATGTTATTCTACACATACTCTGCGTGCGCAAGTGATCAGTATTAACTTTTTGAATCCATAATCAGTCAAAAACGAATCTTGTTCTTGGTTCTTTTGAGATATTTCTTCCCATTCTTCAAGTGTAAGACACGTTCAGTGGTGTACGAAATATATTAAGGCTTAGAAATTCTGTAAATTCTAAGATTTAGGCAAATAAAAAAATGGATTTGAAGTTCACTATTATACTTCTCGACGACGGGTGGTTAGAATTTTCTACACTTAGTTTCTAACAGCTGTGACTGGTACGTGTATGATGTGATGTGTTCATGCAGTCTTAATTGAGTATGAAAATTAATTGAAAAATTGAAGCTAAAACGCCAAATATAACGTTATAAATCTTGAAGTGAAACATCCATGGGCCTCACCATGGGTAAAACAATCCACTAATTTAATTGATTAAAAATACAACAGTATCTGATTTTGTAATTTCGCAAAATTAACAAAAAAATCAAAAGAAATTAAGAACAACTCCCTTGTATTTTCTTCTTTTGACATATGAATGAAGTTGAATCAAACACATCGGTCTTGACTTTAACATCACTTACCTATTTTATTGAAGTGCAGCCATCATTTGGATTAAGAACCATCGTTCTTAACTTCGCGCCAAGTAACTCGATCAATTGGTGCCTTGATGGGATTGTTCATTCAGTACAGTTTTGTTTTGTATTCTCTAAACTAATTGAAAAAGATGGTTGGCTTTGAAATGTCAATGAAGCCTTATGTCCTTCAGGTTATGAAGTCGACAGCTCAATTCAGTTGAATACGGGTGCTGGAAAAATAATTATTTCAAAGATTTACTTTGAATTAATCAATGAAGCATTATGTCCTGTTTGATTTCTTGAATTCGGCAGCTTGTAAGAGCAAGGACGAGAAACTTGTTTAAAACTTGAATTCCAATCTTCATTAATTACCTTATTTATAAATAAAGAAATTATCAAAAGATAATAATTACTCTTTACATAAAACTCTGAAATAACCATGATAACAAACTAATCATAAAAGATAAGCCAAAAGATATTTTAGATTTGTAAAAGTCTAATATAAGAAAAAGATAATTTTAATTAAACAAATCCTTATATTTTTCATTCTCAACAAATCTTAAAATATCTAGAATGGAATAAAGTCTATTATGCATGGGCTCTATATTTACAACAAGAAATCAACTTGGTAAGAATCGATCCCACGAATCGATCCCACGAAAAATGATTAGTCTAACTTTATACTGTGTAAACAAGGATTGGGGGGTTTCGATTATACGCAAACAATTTTAAAGAAATTAACTAATGAATAATTCAAATTAAAATATCGAAAGTAATCAAAAGAACAATCATTGATCTAAATTCACATCCACCATTGGAATTTTACATTGATCATAGATGCAAATATATATCAATTCACAATTTGAATATTTACCATTGGAATTATATTCATATCTCTCCTTAATTGTAGTTAATTAGAAAACAAGCGATCCAATTAACCATAATTACTAACCAACCCAAGACAAGCGCTATAGATTTAATCTAGTAATAGTCTTAACAATTAGAGAGATCGATGAAGTTAAATAACATAAGCACAAGCGGTTATATTTAATCTAGTCAAATGTTCTTACCAAGATTTAATAATTTCTGACATAGCCAAACTTTAAATCCTAGTTGCTTCATAAGTTAAAGGGATCAAATAATTACGGATTTGATATTTAACTTAGCTATAGATTGCAACAGTAGGCTTCATAGCAATTAAACGCAATAATCATGAAAATAAGTGCAGAAAAATATTCAATACTCAAAATATAAATTAAACAATAGAAATAAGTTAGATCTCACAATTTTATTGATTTCAAGGCTACAGTTTTCTTCGACTAAGTACAAACGTTTAACTACTCATGAGAATTCTAAGAGTAAAAAGAGAGCAAAAGGGTATGGGGCGTCTCTATGTGTTTTCGACAGATATAAGGTTTTAAAATACGTTTTCCAATTTGTTTCCATAAGAGTTAAATTCGAAAACTAGAATTTTTGCCTCGAAAAATAACTATGCGACCACATAGTTCTTCAATATGCCACCGCATAGAAGAGTTCATCTCAGCCTTTGAATTCCTTGCAGTACCATTCGCAGCCACATAGAGTTTTGTGCTATGCGACCGCATAGCATTAGCTTCTTCCATATTTTTACGTTTTGGCCCTCGAACTTTGTTTCCTCGTTTCTTGATTTTTTTTTTCTCATTTTTCTTTTTCCAATACTTCTTTTTTTTTTTTTTGCTCAATTTGACCTCGACATCTTCACATCTTCATTTCCTCTTTCGAGTCATCTTTTGGTTATTTGCATCTTGATCCTTGAACTTTGATTTTCTTCCATTTTAGTCTTTTTTTCGCTTATTTCTTCTAAATTCCACCATATTCGTCCAATTGCAACTTAAATCAAACTATAAGAATAATAAGTACATTTAGGCATCAATTAATTACAATAGCATAAGATAAAGGGATGAAAAATATAGCATTTTACATTCTCATCGCAACTCCTATTATATAAGGGAAGACAATGAAATTTGCAGCTCAAATATTTTGGACATATCTGCTTTACCTTCCCAATTAGTCAGGATTGCATGTGTAGTTCGAATATAAGCTAGAGTCAGATACAAAGGCTGCCTATCATGCTTCTGTACAAGCTAGAGTCAACTTCTTTGCCTTAGTCATCTCTATAAATCTTCAGAGATGTGGCCATAGGAGTCCTAACTGCCTCGATATTTTCCATACCAAATTTCTTTACCAGATTCCTTGTATAATTAGCCTGTAAGATAACGATCCCTAAGTCAATCTGCTTGACCTGTAAACCAAAAAAATAGTTAAGTTTCACTAATGATACTTATTTCAAATTCGTTTTGCATAAGTGTAATAAACTTCTTGAATTTTGTTTCAGATGTAGATCCAACCACAATATCATCTACATAGATTTATACTACTGTCAATTTAGACTTGAGATGTTTGATGGACAAAGTCTTATTAGCTCCATCTTTCTTGTATTCCTTTTAAGCATTAACATTGTTAGTCTTTCATACCAGGCACGAACAGCTTGTTTCAGTCCATATAACACCTTTTTGAGTTTGAACACATGGCCACCAAAATATGATCAATGAATCCTTTAGGTTGCTCAACATAGGTTTCTTCGTTCAAGATTTCATTTAGAAAGGCACTCTTAACATCAATCTGATAGAGTTTAAATCCAATTTGACATGCCACAAATAGTAAGAGTCTGATGGATTCAAGTCTGGCCACAAGTACAAATATTTCATCAATGTCTACGCCTTTAACTTGAGTATATCCTTGTGCTACAAGTCGTGCCTTGTTTATGACAATATTGTCATGCTCATCCGATTTATTTTTAAAGATCCACTTTATTCTAATTACATTTGTATCTCTTGGCCGAAGAACTAACTCCCAGACATTCTTTTGCTCAAACTGGGCACGCTCTTCCTGCATTGCAAAAACCCACGACTCATCCCCAAGTGCTTCATTCATACTTTGGGTTCCATATGTGAAGTAGCATACATTTTCAAGTTTAGTGGCAAGTCTCATTCTAGTCACCACACCATTTCCAAGTTCTAAAAGTATGTTATCTAGTGGATGCACCTTTTGTATCAAAGCAAAAGGCTCCTTTGTTATGTAGTTCACCATTTTCCTCGGGTGGGTCAACATCTCCAGTAATTGGTGCAGGATCAACATAACCAGCTACTGAGAGTTCTGTCGGACTATTGCTGTTTGAATCTGCAATACAGTCTTCCTGAAAATTCTGTTTTTCTTCAATCCGTACTTTCAAAAATCTGAATTTCAAATTCTTGTGAATAAGTAGAAAAGTCATCAATGTCATCAATTTTAAAATTGATGGAATCAATAATGGTTTGAGTCTGCATGTTGTGATCCTATAAGCTCGATTGTTTTCAGAATAGCTAATGAATACTTCCTCATCATTTTTATGATCAAATTTGCCCAAATATTCCTCGTCATTACTACCAAACGTGTGGAAATATTTGAGATTTGGTTTATTTACTTTCCATATTTCATAAGGGGTTTGAGTGGTACCAGTTCTCAAAGAGTTAGTTTAAGATATAGCAGGCAGCATTTACAGTTTCAACTCACAATTTAACAGATAATTTCTTACTATTCCACATCACTATAACCATCTCTTGTAAGGACCTATTTTTCCTTTCAATCACACCATTTTACCCAAGAGTTTTAGGTCCTGAGAATTAATGGAAAATACCACACTCTTCACAGAATTTAAGGAAACTAACATTTTCAAATTCCTTTCTATGACCACTCCTAATTCTCACAATTGTAATCTTTTCAATATGTTTTTTAGTAGTCAATTTTTTATACAAAAGTGTGAATCTTTCAAAGACATCATATTTTTCTCTTAAGAAATCTACACCAGTGTATCTAGAAAAATCATCTACAAAAAAAAAAAAAAAAAAAACANAGATAGAGAGATACTGACCTTGTTTGTATGAAGTTCTAGTTTGTTTACCTTTTAACATGCACCACACACACCTTCCGATTTTTCAGTAAGCCTAGGTATTCCTCTAACTTCATTGAGCTTGGTAAATATAAGTAGGTCTCCATAGTTCAAGTGTTCCAATTGTTTGTGTCATAAATCTATAGAGTCGACTTTTGAAACATGACAAGTAATATGAGATTCAAGCAGATAGCATTTATCACTAGAACTTGCCTCACGTAAGACACAACTACTATCATTTTTTAGCACTTTGCAGGATTTTTTTTTTTTCTTTTTTTTTGTAAACATGCCCATAAGATTATCATCACAAAGTTGGTCTACACTATTCAGGTTTACTTTTAGGTCAACAACAAACAAGACATCATTTAAGATAGAAACTCCATCGATCGCAATGGTACCAACATCTTCAAATTTACTTTTAGCCCAATCCCCAAAAGGAACTAGACCACATGCATGACTTTTATAGTTAGATAGCATGAAGCAATTACCAGACACATGTCTAGAATAGTGACTATCAAAATACCAAGAGTTGGACACAATATATTTATATGCTATATTGACAACATAACAACAAAGATCACTTTTTCTTACCCAAACTTGCCTTATTTTAACATTAGGATTTGGTTTTAAGCACTAGCAAGCAAGTTCCCTTTTTTTGTCACCCGCTGTTTTGTGAGATAAAAAATGTAGTACATTGTGTCCATATTTACCACATAAATAACATCTGACAGTGTGCTATGTTTTACCTTTCTGATTTTGGAAGTGATATCTCACTTGTTTACCCTCCTTTAATTTGAATCAAGTTTTTCGAGTCAGTTAGAATCTGCTGGTGTGCATTAGAAATTGTTATAGCCCTGTCATTTGGAATTCTGTTAGGTTCCTTAAAAGTAGTTTTAGAGGTCTGACTTGTATATTCATCAAGTCTGATTTCTTTGAAGAACATTAACTAATTAGATTACTTCTCCTTTTATATTTCTTCAAAACTTAAGCCTTTTTTGATGCTCAAAATTCTTCCATAACTAAGGACTTCACTTAAGTGGACGGATCCAATGGTTAGTTTCCTAACTCTTTCCTTGGTTAGATTCAGTTCAACGAGGCAAAAAGAGTGTTGCTCTTTTCTTGTTCAGTTTCTAGATTTTCTTTTAGAACAGTGCATTCTGAACATATTTAACTTGGTCCAGTTGTGTCTATAACTCGTGAGTTCGTACCTGTAGGCAACAGTTGGAGTGAGTCAGAATTAGTCTATAATATCAGTTCTATCTTCCTCAAGTGAGTTTGGTTTGCTGTTCTTATTTTTATTCCATATAATGTTCATTTCTTTCTTAGAACGGGACTTTTTTAGTATATTAGCACATTCGAATGTGTAAGTCCGTATCCTTCACATTCATGGCATTCGATACGATTTTGATTTCTCTCCACAAATATAAGTGGATTTTGCCTTGAATTGTTAAAGAATTTTTTCTTCTATAGTGGTTGAGGTTTTGAATTTCTTCATTTTTTATTGTTCTTCAAGAAGTTCTTGAATTGTTGGTGAGCACGGCCATGTGTCCAGCAGTTTCAATTTCCTCATCCTTAACCTCTTTTTCAACATTTTTAGCTTGGAAGGCGATTCTAGATCCATTTACTTTATTTCTTCTATAGAGATGCAGCATAAAAGTCATCGGTGAACCCACCATTTTTTCTACCTTTATGGTTTCAATATCTTTTTCTTCTTCTATGGCAATTACTTTCGAGTGAAATCGATCTGGTAGAGATCTAAGGATCTTCTTTACTATATTGTTCTCTGAGTATTTATTCCCAAAAGTATATATTGAATTGGTGATGTTTACTGAGTGTGGCATAGAAGTCCTTAAATTGTTCTCATTATCAGACGTTCGAACTTTAAGATGAGCATTTGAAGTTTGGATGACTTCGCAATGAAAGTTCCTTCATGAGCAATTTGTATTATATCCCATGCTTCTTTAGCCACCTCGCATGTAGAGATGATACGAAATTGGTTAGAATCCACAAATAGTAAAATAGTATTTAAGGCTTGTGAATTCCAACCAACAGTATTAAAATATGTAATAACCAATTCTTGTACCTACTTCTCTCTTTCTATTTCATTTTTATTCATAGTGGGTACTTTCATATATAATAGAGTTCCAAGATTTTCCAATATGAGTAATTAATCTCGTCTAGGACATGAGATCTAAAAGGTGCTTAATCCATATCTAGGTTTTTCCCTGATCTCACTTCTTAAACATGAACATGATCTTATACCAAGTGTGAATTCTAAAACCTAAGTAAATTAAAAAATAAATTCTAATTTCATTGTTATAATTATGGACAACAAGCATTCAAAACTTCTTGTACTTAGTTCTAACAGTTCTGACTAATACGTGTAGGATGCACTGTGTTCGTGCAGTCTTAATTAAGGGTAAAAATTAATTGAACAATTGAAACTAGAACACAAGATATAATGGGTAAACCCCAAAAGGAAACATCAACATGCCCATATGCCACTGGTAAAACAATCCATTAATTTAATTGATAAAAAATACAATAGTATCCGATTTTATAATTTCGCAAAATAACAAAAAGGAATTAAGAACAACACACTTGTATCTTCTTATTTTGACTTCGGTCTTAACTTTATCACCATTTTTCTATTGTATTCAGTCGCAACAACCACCTGGATTAAGAACCTCTATTCTTAACTTCACGCCAAGTAACTCGATTAATTGATGGAATTGAACATTCAATGCAATATTGTTTTGTATTCTCTAAAATAAATGTAAAGGACAGTTAGCTTTGAAATTTCAATGAAGCATTATGTTAGTCCGGTTGTACGAAGTTGATAGCTCAATTCAATTAAGCTTAGATGGTGGAAAAATAAATCTATGAAATCTTTACTTTGAATTAATCAATGAAGCACCACATCCTATGTGATTTCTTGAATTCGACAGAGTCGTATCTTGTAAGATCATTAGGTCTAAATGGTGGCCATCTTCCACGGGGTTTTGTTGCTACTACTATTGTATTGTTACCTAAGAGGGATGGTGCTTGTACATGGATGGATTTCAGATCCATCAGTTTATGCACAATGTTCAATAAACTTATTACTAAGCTTTTGAACACTTGGTTGACTACACTGCTACCGCGCATTATCTCTCATCCACATAGTGGATTTATCCCTAGCCATCGGATTGGAGATAATGTATTATTAGATCAGGAGCTTCTCTATACTTTGGATGCTAAAGAGCAAGAGGATAACACTATGCTGAATCTAGACACGACTAAAGCATACAATCGTATGAACTGGGACTTTATTTATTCTATATTAGAGTCATTTGGATTTGATCATATCTGGATCAACAGGATCAAGTGGTGTATCTCGAAATGCCATTTTTATATATTCCTAAATGGCCGCCCATGTTTTTTTTCCCTCCTCACGAGGGTCAGAGATGGTGATCTTATTTCGCCATCATTGTTCTTCATAGCCGGAGATTACTTCTCATGCCTGCTCACTCAGAAGTTTCAGGAGTACCTTAGTATTTGCTATCGGCATGGAGGTAGTACTCTTATCTCATATATTTTATTTGCTGATGATATGATCATATTTACCAACGACGAGAAACAATTTATTAGGAGTGTTATTGATTGTCTAGAACTTTACGAGGGAATTTCTAGTCAATTGGTGATTAGGGACAAGAGCGGACTTATTCCACCCAGACATGCATCTATTAGACATATCAGACTATTGGAGATTTTGACTGAATTTCGACACTAGTAGCTTTCACTTATCCAGAAAGCCAGGGATAGGATCTCAAGTTGGGCTTTACGACTATTATCACCTGGGGCCCATATTACGCTGCTGAGGTCAATGCTTTCTTCCATACGATTACATCTTCTTCCTGTGGGACTCCAAGGAACATGCGCAACGATTACATTGGCGGAGGTAGAAAGAGATTTGCCTTTCAACTGATGAGGGTGGTCTAGGCTTTAGGAGATTTTAGGATGTGGTGGACATCTTTTCCATGAAGTTCTGGTGGTTGGTTTATTCTCAAAGATCACTTTGGGCAGAGTTTTTACTGGGCAAGTATTGTATGGTGACACATCATTTACTTACAGCAGTTCTCTTCTCATCTTATCCTACCGGAAGAGATTGAAATTAGTTGGGCCCCAAATCGACCCACACAATGCATGGCACCTTGGAACTGGTCAGATATTCTTTTGGCATAATTGCTGGATGGGTGATACTACATTGGCCTCCAGATTCCCACACCGACAGCACACATCTACGAGGGTACAAGATTTTTTTGATGATACTGGGTGAGATATTGGATGTTTATTACAGGTTCTTCCTTCTTTTATGGATGAGAAAATAGGGGATATATTTTTATATGTAGATGCCCCGGATCGTATTATTTGGAGGGATACATTGAATGGTAGCTACGCTTACAAGTCTGCATAACAGCTTGTACGTTCGGGACGCTCCAGTATCAGGATTCATATCGATTACTGTGGAGCTCCATTTTTCCATCACTACTCAGTTTTCTGCTGGAAACTTGGCAGGATCTCATTCTAGTATATGTGATTATTTAGAGGAGGATTGGATGTCGTTGGCTTTCCACTGCCAGTATTGTTTCGAGATCGAGACTATCAGTTATATTTTCACCGACAGTAATATCTTCAATGAGGTATGGCAATATTAGACAGAGGTTTCGAAGATAGAGGTATTCTGGATAGTATATTTGCTGTGAACGCATTTGCACTATCTTTCATCTACTCATATTTTCGTTTCTATGGATCGGGAGGAATGATGGAAAGCATAGGAAAATCCACATGGTGGCGAAACGTATCATATGAAGGGTCTATCACATGATCTATTTTCTTCATATGGGAGGACTATTTCGAGTTGTGCATTCGTGAGGGGATCTGATACTTGCACCCATCTTTGGTATTTCTTTGTTCACCCCTCTCCATCTCCTCATGTTCTGATTTGGTAGCGCACTCCATCAATTGGATCTGTCAAGATCAATACTGATGGATGCGATAAGGATGGTATTACGAGCGGGAAAGGCATCATCAAGGATCATGCAGGACAATGTATCAAGGTTTTTTCAGCTTCGTATGGATCTTGCATGAGATTAGAGGTAGAGTTCATGGCTATTCTTGATGGGATTCTACTAGCTAGAGGACTCAGTCTTTGAGACGTTTGGATCATGTCAGAATCTATAGAAGCTATTCACTACATCACTAGAGGAGAAGAAACATGGGTTTTTCAGGGCATACTTGACAGATCACAAACATCGTATCATTCAATAGAGACACAGTTTTCCACATCTATGGAGAGGGAAATCAGGTTGTAGATGCTATTCTACAGAGGGTTGGGATCATTAGCGATATCAGATTTATGGAGCAGCTGACCTACCACGGTCTATTGGGCACTCGTACAGATTGATAGACATGGACTGCCCAATATTAGAATATAAATTTTTTTATTTTATTTTTATTTTTGTCTTTACTTGTATTCGTTCTTATTGTAAGGGAAGTAATACTTCTTTTTCTATAGCTTTACATTTATCCATTATCATTTATTTTCTTTGTAAGAGAAGTAGTACTTCCTCATTTACTGTTTTCATTATGTTCTTATGTAATCACGGTATTAATTCGTCACAGGTGAGGGCATATTAATAAAATTTCAGAGGTACCACCATCCTTTAACTAAAAATAAAAAATTATTCAAAACTTGAATTTCAATCTTGATTAATTGCCTATTTATAGGTAAAGCAATTATCAAAAGATAAGAATTTCTCCATATCTAAAACCCTACAATAACCATGATAATAACCTTAGTATGAAAGATATGTCTTTATCATAAATGGGACTAGGGACCTATCTCGTCCTCGGCCCTCCTTGAGCAATGATAGAGGCAGGGCAAGGAGGAAAAGATATCGATGGGGACAGGGGGACACGAATGGGTGCCCTTAACCTGATCGCCTCGTTGTCATTCCTAAGGTGTGCCAATTTAATATGCAGACAAGTATATCTCACTCTATGAGCTTGGGAGGCATTTTGCTAGAAATATTTGAAAGACTGACTACCTAATATAGAACTTTTTATAACGATCTTTCGGAATAGTTGACAGGGAAGAAATAAGTTTGTCTGGGGAACAAGCACTACAAAAAACCCAATAAAATTTTTGACGACTCACGAACTTATTTGTAAGAATTCCAAGATACGAAAGTAGAGTACTGTCTTAAATCTGAAACGCCAGGTAAGGAGGATAAGAAATGGACAAGATTGGCAATGGGTAGACTTAAGATTTTTATTTTTTTATTTTTTTGGCAAAGATATCACACATCCTTCACGAGTTTTTAGGCTCCACCAAGGAAAGTCGATGGGGGTAATGATTCTCCAACTATATATATATGGTCAGTATACATGAAATGATAGGGCATAAATGTAACCTCCTGAAAACAACATAGCAACAAATGTCTAAAAGTAAGAGAAAAGCAATAAATGAGAAAAGTATTACTTCACATATAATGAAAATAAAAGCAAACGAAAACTAAGATATAAATCTCGAAAAATAGGCGGTCCATATATGTCAATCTGCACAAGTGCCCTAATCTGTTGAAGAAGGTTGAATGGTCCATATTTCTGGTAGTGGCGCTAGTCCCAACCTTTGAAGCTAGAAAGTCTGCAACCTAATTTCCCTCTCGGTAAATGTCGGAAACCATGTCTCAATCAATTGAGATAAGGTCTCTGGTGAGTCTGAGTATGCTCTGATTTGTCCATAGTCCTCCACCCCTGATGATGTAGTAAATAGCCCAATCGAATTGACCTCAATCCAAATAGCTGAAATACCAAGTCTTTTGGCGAGTAGAATTCCATCCAGTATAGCTCAAAGCTCAGCCTCTAAAATAAAACATGGACCATATGATGATGAGAAAGCCTTGATGCATCGCCGAGTCTGGTCCCTAATGACGCCCTGTAGAAATCATGCAGTGGACTTAAGTTGACTACAGATGCAGCAATACAACTAGATAGAACTTGATATGAATTTGGGAGAGTGGTTAGAAATCAAGAGGGGAGGGTGATATTATCTTTCTCAAAGCCATTTTGTTGGAACGACTACGTCATTTACGATTGGATATTTGATAGTTATGGAGTCTTATACATGCCATGCTACAATCATAGACACTATTGATGATGCATTTAATCCCATTTTTAGGGAAAAATAGGTTTCGTAATAGTGATTTTTTTGGAGAATGTGTGATTAAAAATTAAATTGAAAAAAATGAGTTTTGATAAAATGGGAGCAAGGGTTGAATTAGATTGCCAAAGTTCAATTCAAATGGCAAATAATCAGTCGTTCCAAGCACATAGAGGTGCCATATTATCTAGATTTCGAACAATAGAGCTTATTCCTTCTTAAGGTGTTCTATTTGTATGGTGTGAGTAACTGTCAATTTTCTCTTTAATGCTCCACATTGCATTCTGGCCTGGGATGTCTCCCAAATTTAATTTAGAATTCGTAAAATGATATTGATGAATAAAATTCATATGTTGAACTCAAAAAAATTAAAAAGAAGAGAGGAATTGCTTGATAAATATGATAGTAATCGAGTTTTTAGCAATGTTCTAAAAGACGTAATTGGTGACGATGCGTGGAGGCCAAGCTATGAGTTAAGCGAGGTTAGACGAGGCACATATGTAAAAAATGTTTTCTTATTTTAACATTATTTTAATTTTTAATCAATCAAAATATCATTTAATAATTAAAAATAATACTTATCAAACATTTAAAACAGATTTATAGAAACTTAATTCATTTTTTCAAAAGTTTTCAACAAAAAAATAAGTTTCAAATGTAAATCAAATTTTAAGTTTGAAGTTAAAAGAATTGTTAAAAAAAAAAAAAATTAAATTTAAAAAATGATAATAAAGAGAGTATAATCGCGCCTAGGCAAACATCAACTATTAATGATTGCTGTTGACCTCTAAATAAGACATCAAACAACTTGACTGTTTTCACCCGCATCGCGCCTAGGCACTTCTTTTAAAACACCGATTTTTAGTGCTCTTGATATTGTAATTCTTTCCATTCGCCCAACATTAAAAATCATCACACTTCGTGAAAATTGGATAAATGCAACCTGGGTGGGAATGGCAAACGGTTCATGCTGCCTAGAACTTAGGTGGGTTGGCTCATTTGGGCCGGACCCATGGGCGGCCCAAGCTTGGACTTCTCTAAGCAAGCCAGCTTAGCTTGTGAATGATACAAGCATGTGCACAACCTGATTCCTGGGCCCTTTTAATTTGTTGCACTTTTGTAGGGTATTGGCACTAGAGAGTCTCAACCCATTACCGTCTCTGGGCACCCTTATGTGAGTTGGATTAGAAATTGTTTATGGGCTTCTTACACAGACAGGGCAAAAATAGGGGTACTCACACATATACCTTTAATTTGAAGGTCCTTTTGAAAAATTATTATAAACCTGGGTAAAAATATAAATAGTACAATTTTTATCAATTAAATCGTGATTAATATGTCAAAACCAAATTTTGAAAACTAGAGGTTATTTTACTAAGAAAAATCGATACTAACCCCTCCAAATCAGCCAAAATCAAAATCATAACAGGAAATGTTGCACAAATCAAGACCAAACAAGATCAATGGCTACTTCATCTAGCTTTCCTTCAAAGTTTATTCACTAAATCTACAAATAATCAACGGAAATCTACGAGTTCGTAATTTCTAACTTTTTATTCAATTACTTTATATTTTTTTTTATTGTCAAGTAACAAATTATATATGTCAGATCATTCAATAAAAGGAAATCAATTATATGCTAATTTCTTATAGGGCTAGACAAAACTTTCGAACCAAACAGAACCAAACAGTTCTTCATTAGTTAAATACCTGAACGGGTATTTGAATAGAGAACTGATGTGTTTGGATCGGTTCTTGATTCTAGACCAAGAACCGAAGAACCAAACAAGAATCGAATCTAAATAATTATTTTAATTTTTTATATTGAATTCATTAAATTATTTTATTTTTTTAAACAAATTAG
>CAIGRB010158028.1:81138-109232 GCA_903798255.1 Fraxinus quadrangulata
GTAAATTATCTCATATAAATTAAAAATATCCATACCTGTGTGTTTGTAAAAATTTAAATTCAAATATGAATTCAAATTTTGCTTTACATTAAAAGTGAAACGATGTAACACTTAATTTGTTTTTAGCATATGAATTAAGTGGCTATAATTTGAAAGAAGCATTCTCTATCACTTCTTTTAAGAAGATCGTAGACTATCTCATTTGAATTTTTTTGAATCAATTAAAGATATGCATACGTGTGAGTTTTTTAAAATTTAAATATGAATATGAATTCAAACTTTGTATATACATTAAAAAGTGACATAATGTAATACTTTTTTGATCTTTTACATATGAATTAAGTAGCTATAATTTGAGCATGACATTCTCTATCACTTTTTTTGAGAGAGTTATAGACTACCCCATTTGAATTATTTGTATATCAATTAAAGAGTTGCACACAGGTGCTTTTGTGAAATTTTAAATAAGAATATGAATTCAAAGTTTGTTTAACATTAAAAAGTTACATTAAAAAGTTACGTGATATAGCACTTTATTTGCCTTTTGCATATAAAAAAGTTGCTAGAATTTAATGTGACATACTTTTTCACTTTCTTTTAAGAAAGTCACAGACTAACTCATTTGAATTCTTTTTAGATTAATTAAAGAGATGGATATTTGCTCGGTTGTACTATATAGCCCAAAAATGGAAACAAGATTACAGATATGTTCTTCCAACACAAGAAATCAGTACTTATCTCTTTCTCAAATAACTGCAGATCTATAAAGAATCACTCTAGTAACTTCAACATGTTTTCTAACACTACAACTATGAGAATCATATCATTTTCTCAAAAATCACTCAGAATATACAGTATCAGAGGCCAAGAAACCGATCTCAATTTCATATTGTTTTTCAAGAGAAAAGAAAACCACTTATCAAAACCCTAACTATTGAAAAGAAAAAAGGAAACTCTCTCTCAATAAACTCAACAACCGGAAGATGAGAAGTGCCAAATGAAATGGCACTGTAAACGTATATATCACTTCAACAGAAGTGACAAAATGAAGGGCCAGGATATGGACATGTATCACCATCCTATAAAAACATTGCAACTAAAAAAATCGTATTTCAATAATGCGATTTTAGCCAAATTTTGTGAGCACGTCACAGATCACCGGTTTAAGCCTCAACATGAAATTATTACATCGCATGCATACATTTGTCACTTTTGATTTGCCATATTTCGAAAAAGAATCTTTATAAGTACTTGTTTCCTTAGAAGTATGGGGATGGTAACGGGTATATGGGTCAAAAAATCATCACTACCGTCATGATACTTTACTGAAGCTGGTTTCGAAAACAAACATTCTCTATATTGTGTAGACTTCTCTATATCTAATTGCCCTAGTTTCCTTAACTGCCAACTACAAACAAAAAGACAAAAAAAAAGAAAGAACATTACAATGTAAAAATGAACAAAATGTTACACGAAATGAACATCATAGAGTTATCTAATAAAATAATTTCAAAAGAAAAATGTTGGGTTTTGACCCAATAAAGTGGAAATTACATTGCAGCATATTTTTAAAGATTACAGTGCTAAAATCTGGTGTAACGTTTAATTAATCATAAATCATGTCATAATTCAACTATTAATATTAATAATAATATTATAAAACCCCCACCAACCCACCCACCCCAATATACTATTTCTTTTCTCTTTTTATCATTTAATTTACCCCCTTAGGTTTACAATTCTCTCCCTAGTTCTCTTACCAAGATTTAGTTTCTCTCTCTCTCTCTCTCTCTCTACCTATTTTTTTCTTCTTCATTATTCCATTCTATCTCTCTATCAGAAGTTGTAGTAGGCAGTGTAGGATTTCTTTATGCACTTTGCTTAGTTTGTCGACTTTATTTCTCACTTTGCTCACTTTACTATCGTTCACAAGTCCCGATGGTGGTGGCGGCGGCGGCGGCGGCGGCGGCGGTGTGGTTTGTTAATGGTTTTTTGTGGGTAATTTTTTATTCGATGTGATGTGATGTGATGATGTTAGAGGTAACAGTGGTAGTTCTGGTGGTGCTAGGTTTGGATTGGGTTGGGAATGTATAAACAAGGATTGTGACTAATAAGTTGAGTTAATATGTGATCAATAAATAACATATGACACGTGCATAGTGACATGTGGCATGTGAGCTGATAACATGTCACATGTCTTTGTTCATTTGTTACACATCACAGATTAATGCTCATATATCAATGTTAATTGGTCATATATTATAGTTCAGAGGTCACAAATGTTTACAAGTCATATGTTATAGTTCATAGGTCACATGTATAGTTCACATGTCACATATTATATTTTATAGGTTACATATGTCCACATATCACATGTTATAGTTCACATGTCAATATTAATTAGTCACATGTTAATTCACATGTCACAAGCTATAGTTCATAGGTCACACATTACCATTCACAAATCAGAAGTCATATTGTATGTCACAGATGTTCACATGTCAATATTAATTAGTCACATGTCACCATTCATAGGTAATAGATTAATGTTTAAAGAATTGACCACATGCCATTGGAACAATATCACATGCAATAAATTCAAGAGAATTGGTTACAAGACATTGATTTTTTCGAACCGGTCACAAATTCAATTAATTAGATTTCAGCATAGAGAACTGAAGTTATTTGATTCGGTGAGTATTCAGTAAATTACACGAGATGCTGTTTTTCAATTTTCAATTTTAAAAAATAGATTTAAATTACACTAGCTTTGCTCAGTCAATGTTGAAGAAGACAATAATATGAAAAAGATGTCCGATAATTTATCGACACTATAGATTTAGCTCGACAACTTTTGGATGGTCCAAGTTATGGTTAGTGAGTAGCTTTGGATTGTTAACCCATTTAGCTTTTGGATGGTTGACCCAAGTTTGTGGTAAGTTGTGATTTTGAGTTAATCCATTTTGGAGGTAATTTAAGTGGAAGCCCACTTAAGGTTTTTGGCCCAACTTTAGGAGGTGACCTAACTATTGGCATATATGTTTCATCTCCTTCCCGCCGTGAGAGTGCGTGTGTGCAATAGAGAGAAGAGTGAAGAGAGGCAGGAGAGATTCAATCATAGCTTCCTTTCTTTAGTTCTTCATCTACCTTTGTGATATTGCAACCATCACCGTCATCTTTGTAGGTGAGAAAACTTGAGGCAACCAAAGTGAAGGAAGGGTATGGGTCAAGCCGAGGTGTGGTGGTGTTTGTTTGATAGTTTTTTTGAGCTTGAAATCAAGATCTCTTGAAGCTTCCAAAAAAAAAGAGGGGATTAAAAGTTAACATCATTACAGTCAATTGGGTGATCTTTCAACGTTGTTCCTACCACTTTCAGCTAGGATGACCAATTTAATATTTTAGGAAAAATGGATATAATTTTTTTACATGTTTCGGTCTGCAGAGACGGTATCATCTAATATCTAAAATTGAAATTCAAGTAAAAACCAGCTTAGACAAGTTTAATACTTTCTCCCATCTCTCCAACTTTGTCAACATATTACTCGTTAGAATTTTTTTAGAATTTATTGTCATCTTATATTTTTCTCTCCTTCACGGGAATAATTCCATTTAACCATGATTGACATATCTCATTAAAATTCGGGCAAGCTGCTCTTGCTCACGAATATGCTGTTCTAGCTCAAGGCTTAAGCCGAGAACGACCAGGGTCTAAATGTACATCAAAAATAGTTAAATATACGTCAAACATGTGTTTTAAAAAAGAGAAGTCTAGCTCTTCAAATGGGCTACTTTGACACGCCGTGACATTTGTTACGATTTTTAATAGGACCAAAATCAAGTAGCCTTTGTATCAAAATATATTATATTGATTTCAATATGCAATAAGAAAAACATATAAGCACAATGCTATGAAGCATAAGTGATAGAGAGGAAGGGATAGGGAAGGTTGGAGTTTGAGGAAGAAATGTAGTAGATGTAAATGTGTTAGTTTTGATATTCACCTTTACTTTTGCATGTTTGATTGTACCTCCTAACTCAAAATATCCGCGTACACCATCTATATCAGCATTATAAAAGTTAGAAAATGCATTCTCAACCAGTACTTAAAGCAAAATTCATTAGTTCCATAATGAACTCGTTTGCCACCGCTTAGAAACCACATCTCATCATCATTTGGCTTGCCACAATTCCCTTTGCAGCATGCTGTGGATCAAGTAAGGTTTGACTACAAGATCATTCATGTAAAGATAACGAACAAAAATGTACATCCGAAAATATTCTTCTTCACAGGGCTAAGATGTGGATTCAGTAGCTTAGCTACTTATACATAAAAATATTGATCTGGATGAAGAACAAAATTCCATTCATACAACAAAAAATAAACAATTAGGGAATTATTACAAAGAGTGTATCATTTTACATAATGGTAAAATAATTACAATGCTAACACTTTAAAAACACATAATGGCCCCGTTTGGTTTGGACAAAAATCAAATTTTTAGTAAATTTTGATAATGTTGAAAAAATGTGTGATTGAAAAGTTATAAGTCTCATAAAATATATGAATGAAATTAATTGTTGACTTCAAGATAAATTTTAATAAGTTTTTTTAGCTGAACCAAGCAAGCATATGTAATATTTTAATGCACGCGCTAGATTTAACAAAATAAGAAATACAAATTTCCAAAAGTTTAAAATGAAGCTAATGTTGGGAAAATTATATTCAAATAACTAATATTTTACGTGCAGGAAATACAACATAATTTCTACTTATCAAAATCGAATACGTAAAGTTAAAACTAGAAATGCATGAATATGACTTTGGTCGAGGTAAAAGTTTGACCCTTTCTCTTTGAGACGATAATGCTTCACACGGGTGCTAACAATTTTTTGGCATTATTCTCCCAACATACAACGACCACATCCCACAATAAGAGTACTTCAAACTAAGTAGACCAATGAACTTACTAAAGTTTTGAACTCTCTTTATATGATCCTCGAATAAAAAAGTAAATGCACTATTTTTTTGATGCCTAACAACTATAAAATTGCATGGATCATATGTTGTCAAACTAAAAATGGGGAAGCCTATATAATTGTTGGAAAGTTGTCTCAAAAGACACGGGGGCTATTGAAAAAGACACAACTATTGAACTTATTCTCTATTTAAAAAAAACACAACTATTGAAAAATAATAATTCAAAAGTCGTGAACTTTCATCTAGAAAAATACATCTGCTGAAAAATAACAATTCCAAAAGTCATAATCTTTCATCCAAAAAGAACAACTCTTCATCCAAATAGGTTATAGAACATTCCATAATATTCTACATAAATTTTCAATAATTTCACGTATTAAGCGGCTTAAATTTAACCTTATTTCTCATTCACCACTAACAGTGTCCACTTAAATAATCATTTAAAACTAGTTAGAACCAATTTTTTTAATACAAATTTCTAACAACCCCCACATGAATAAAAATTAATGAAAATGACTATACAAACATTAAAGAGAGTTCAAGCGAAAAACTATTGCATTAGGATAGGTACCTTATGGGTTTGAATGTTCTATTGGAATACTATTGAATTGTATAGCTAATCAGTGAATGTGATGTCTTGAAATGTCAATTGTTGACGTAAATCAAGACAATAATAACCACACAATAACCTTCCTAACACTTTCGAGTTCTTACGAATGTGTTATTTTTTCCCTTGAACAATTATTGTGTTTCACTAGTGTTTTAAAGAATTCAAACCTTGAAAAATATTTTCATAGAAGCAGCTCAACTTTACACTTACATAAGTAGTTCCCGTTAAGAGAACATGTCATGCTCTACTTGGTTTGTCCGAACTATAGGAAGCATTATAAATTTAACTAAACCTAAAATATTTTACAGATGGCACTTTTCTTATCATAGAAATATGTAGCGAAGTTAACTCCCAAGTGCTCATTGAATTTGCATAACTTAACTATCCCATTAAACCAAAATTATGGGATCTCCAGTTAGCAAGATTAGCTTACCATCACAAAATCCTAACGTAGTAGGCTTTAAACATATTTTCCTCGATATATAGTATATTTGATTTCTTAATAAACTTTTTTCTTAGTGAATTCACGAGTTTACACCATTTGAGATCAACTGCTTAATGATATTATGTTTTCGTTGTATATATTGAAACTTACATAATAAAACATATTTTGTCTTATTAAACGTAGCTAGCTATCACAATTAATTCACATAACAGACACACACATACATCAATTAAGAAATCTTTCCATAAATATATAAAACCATATGCTTTTAGCTAAGCCATATCTAAAGCTATACCATCTTCCAATTCACAATTTGTTTGGAAGATTTCTAACATATACCTGCACTGGCCATAGTAAAAGAATTTCACTAGTGAACTTTGAATCCTCGGTAACTGATATGCAATAATATCAATGTACCATTAAAGTCTAACAAAGTATCTACTGCAACGCAGTTCAATACTTTCAATATTTTTCAAATATTTCAATACTATTATTGCATATGCAATAAAAATTGTGTTCCCATTTTAACCAATTTTGGTTTAGGGCACTTCACATTTGTGAAACATTAGTACAAGGGTTTTATGCATTTTCATCTGCGTAGAAAGTTTTTGTATGATTTATGAAGTATCTAATAATATAATTTATAGAAAATGCTACCCCCACAACTCCTCAATTGGGAATGTCTGGTAGAAGTACTGTTGCCCCCACAATTCATGGGTATATCCAAATTTAACAACAAAAGCAATCGCTTAAAAGTTTGATTTTTTCACTTGGCAACACTTATAAATCAAGGTAAATATGATCAACGTTCGGGAAGGGGTTTTAAGTATTGATCAATGTTCAAAACAATAAATTGAACCATCATTAAACATGCCAATATCAATTTGGCGAATGATAAATATGCACTCCAATGCAATAATAATTTAAGATTATTAAGGACTATCCTTGAGAATAGTTGACGTCTCTTTATGAAAACTAATATTTGTTGCCAACTGATATATTTGCAATTGAACCCACTTGTAGTCCCTCTCAGTGGCCGCATAATTCATCGCACCTCCAAATTTGTGGTTGAAAAAATTTTGGATTCGAATTCAAACCTCCACAACAATAGGTATAGGCATTGCCACTACCACCGTTAAACCAAAATATGGGCGTATGCAACACAAGAGTTACCCTCCGGTCCATCACTACCGCAGACAATGGTCGCCTTTATTGTGTCTAAAAGAAGCCACAATTGAAAATTATTCAGAGGTGCCTGTAAGTTCCCATCTTTGCACTTTCCTTTTTACATGCCTCAAAAGTCACAGCAATCCAATAGCCACGAAAAAAGCTGATTTCACTGGACCTCAATGCAATGCGAGAAAGAGCTTGGAAACGAAGTAACCCCTTCAAAACCATGACAGTGTTGCTTCATTTGTATCTCAAGTACAAGGGCAACATTATGAAGTATCACATTTTCCATCAAGTACAATAAATGAAACTTTAAAATTGCTGTTAGGAATTTGAGAAGGTGATATGGCGCGATAAGAAGTATAGATCGCATCGCTCGAGTGACAAGCGGGTGAAGTCTTCCTTACTCCAATTTTGCTCCTCTTCCTCGAGCGTGAGTCGAGCGATCGTTCAGTGCTGTCAATCCGTCATTTTTTCCTTCTTGACCCTATTTCGACATCTTCAAGCCCAATACTCCAAACCGCGAATCCCTAGACCCAATTTGGACCAAATTTGGGTCACAAAATCCAACAATCTCCACCTTGATACAAATTCCGATCCAACGAACGAAGCTCCAAAATTTCTCCACCTGAAAAAATAAGTCCGACTACAGCGAAACACAATAAACACTTCAACATGAACCAAACCTCTCCAACACTCGAAAATATTCTTCCTCTTCCACCATATCCAAACACGGATGTAAATGAACCCAACTCCCGGGTTCCCAAAATTCACAACGAATTCAAAATTTATTAAACAGTGTCAAAAACACACAATGTAGCAGAATCACTACTAAGTGCTTTAACTAAAGGCTCCTGGATAGACTTGTCACCTTCAACAACTCCATAAACATGCTCATCCAGATCAGCATCCTCGTACCTATTTCCAATGGATCTCTCCCTAGCCATTGAATACAACGGAACCCCAGACCGTGGTGGCAAATCGGAATTACTCATATCCCCCAAACTCAACAAAGTAGTATTATCCAAAATATATCCAGATCCAACTTCCAATGGAACTGTTCCAAACTGTATATCCACCACGGTATCAAATATGTGCTAATGTTTCCTTGCACACCTTCAATACTCCACCTATACCAGAGAACGTGTACCCTCCAGATTCCAAGTACTCAATGAGATGATGTTCTTCTTCAAGTCTGGAATGTGTCGAACCTACCAAGTGTTTTGGTTGTTCCATCTACTAACTTCAATATGACTGTTCCAATACCAGCTATCCAACAAGATTCATTATTTCACATAACAACAGCACCCTGCGTCACTGTTTCATATGATTCAAACAAATCCCTATTGGGACTCATATGAAATGCACCACCTGTATCCAAAATCCACTCCTCGACAGCCTTGGATTCCACTTTAGAAATAGTCAAAAGTTCTCCATCACTTACAAAATTCTCTACGATGGCTGCTTCACCTGAAGTCTCTGATTGTCTCCCATGATTTGCAGCTGAATTACCCTTACCATGCAGCTTCTCGCAATCTTTCTTGATGTGTCCTTTCTTTTTGTAGTAAAAACAGACCCTATTGCTAAAATCTACCATCGATTTGCCCCTTCACCAATCACCACTAACCACAAGAGCTTCATCACCTCTGGAATCAGCTCTAACCAGATGTTTTAACTTCACCTTTGAGAGCAAAGCATCGTATGCTTCTTCAATGGTCAGTCTGTCATGACTGTACAGAATCGTGTCCCTAAACGACAAAAACGAACTAAACAGCCATCACAACAAGATTAAGGTCAAGTCCTCTTCATCATATTTTACCTCTAACATCTCCAGATCAGCGATAATCTTCTTAAACACGGCCAGATGATCTTCCGGTGATCCGCCTTTTGCCATGCGATGAGAATAAAGCCTTTACTTCATATGCAATTTGTTGATAAGACTTTTGGTCATACACAATTACTCCAGTTTCAACCACAGTGCAGTTGTTGTCTTCTCCTTCAAGACGTCCTGAAGAATATTATTAGATATATGAAGATGAATATGCGAAAGTGCTTTTCGATCCTTCCGTTGCTTCTCCTCTGTTGTCCTACTTGTGGGTATTTTATCAAATCCCAACAAAGTATCATCCAAATCCATTTGTACCTATAGCTCTCAACTTCACTTTCCACAACAAAAATCTGGTACTGTGATCCAACAGCGGAATATCATACTTCATGGTAGCCATCCATAACAAAAATCTCGAACGAATCAAATCCTTGCTCTGTGAAACTGCTGAACCTTAGCTTTGATACCACTTGTAAGGAATTTGAGGAGGTAATATGGCGCGATATGAATTATAGATCGCACAAAAAAAATAAGATCAAAAGAATATAAATAAGAAGAACAGAATTGGCAGTGAAACCGAATACTTTATTAACAATCAATGGAGAGAAAATACAATTATGCAACTAAAGGTCTTATAAACTGAATGAAGAGCCTAATATTTATTGGAAAATTGTCCAAAACCTTAAAACAAGGAAACTAGGTCATCAATTAAGTAAAATTCGAAAAATATGGAAAAGGATTACGGTCTGTCGCTCGAGCGACAAGCGGGCGACGAGCTGTCGCTCAAAGTCTTCCCTGCTCCAATTTTGCTCATCTCGCTCGAGCGTGAGTCGATCGATCGTCCCGCGTGGTCAATTCATCATTTTTCCCTATTTTGACAACTTCAAACCCAATACTCCAAAATGCAAAATCCTAGACTCAATTTGGATCGGATTTAGGTTACAAACCCAATAATTGATTTTAAGAATTTTATTATCCTTTAGTGGTAACCAATGTGAGAATTAAATGCAAACTAATATTAAACACATACGCCTATTGGTTGGAATATAATTTTAAAACAAAATTTCTATAACAATTTACGAAGCCAGGCGCCAATTGAATATACAACCATATGAAAGTAAATAAATTGTTAGGCAAATTATTTTCAAACGACCTCCTCAGATAATGATGCTAAATCATTAGTACTCAATCGGCATTGACGAAAAGACTGAAGTGAAACATCGACAACTCAAAATGGAATAATCCGAACCTATCACAAGTGTGGACCATTGGAAATAGCCTAATTATTTAGAATTTCTCGTGGCCAGACCCATAATTCCTTAGATGGCTTTTGTACTTAGCCAACCTATTAACTACCTTTTGACCTTTATTGGGCTTGGTCCATTGCTGAATCTAAACCTACCCTAACTAATATATATGGGTTTGTTCATTTGTACTGTGTGTATTGCAAAACCTTTTGAGAGATAACCTTGGCCATGTCCTTCTTTGTGCTTCGTGCTACTATCTATCTTGGCTTTTCTCTTTCTCTGGTTTTTCCTTAGCCCATGTGGCTATAATAACACCTCCCCTTTTGAGAGTTTTTTGGTGGGTACTAAAAGTAATCGGAGTGGGTGAAGTTGTAGGAGATATTTGGGTTGATTCTTTATGGTGTCGATTGTTTTGGGATTAAATTGAGCTTGGAAACTCTTTGGTGTTCAATCTTCCACATTACATAAACACTCAACAAGAATAGACATGTACTTTCAGTTTTTCACTAAATTAACATACATAATGACTAAGAAAACAAAAAAGTATTACCTGCAAATTTATTTGAAACATTATATCCTTTCATATAAACTTATCATGTCTTTTGGATTCTTAATCTTATCCAACGTGCAATCATAGAGCATCCACAGAATGTACATGCAACAATTGGCATTTAAGTAAACAATTAATCTTCTTATGATTGTTTCAACTAAAGAGACAACCCTGTTGGGAAAATATTTAATATCCCATGTGAGGTCAACGTATGTAATTACTTGTGTATAAAGGTTATCTTAAAGTTAATTCAAAATTAAATTGATCTAGTGAAGAATCAAGTAATTGAGCTTTGGGTTTCTAAATAAAGTGTGGGTCTGATTATATGTGTAGAGACTGGATCCATTAGGGTTGTATTTGATGATGGGTCAAATATATATGAAAATTTACATGGGGTTATGATCTCAATTCATGTGTGATTATCATTTTTTTGATCTCATCAACACAAGAATACAAGAGAATATATTAAAGAGGAAGATGCAATACTCACAATCATGATTTTAACCCGTAATCAACTACCAAGAATCAAGAAGAATGAATTCAAGAATCAAGATTATGAAGCAAGAAGTCAAAATCATGAAGAAGAATTCAAGAACCAAAAGAGTCAGTAATCAAGATTCACGATCCGGAATCAATATCAAGTATAAATAAATAATTATTCCTAACAAATTAAGATATATTCCGTATTTAATAATTCTATTGGTAATTTGACAATTAGATTTAAAAGTTATTAAGATTTAAATTTTCATAAAATTCTAGCAAACCCACATACTACATAGTTTTCCCATAAGTTGCATAAGAACATAGATACAACAAGCTATTCCAATGACATCCACCCACATGTCGTTAGGGAGAACATATGCATGACAATAGTTTGCATAGATAAAATGCAAAACATATGAAATAATATTTTAATGTCCAATCATGCATAACTTGATGATGACTATGTCCCACAATAGAAGTACTCCAAATTACGTAGACACAACTCTTGAAAGAACGCGATTCTTGAAAAAGACACAACTGTTGGAATTAGTCTCTATTTAAAAAGACATACCTATTGAAAAATAATAATTCAAAAGTTATGAGCTTTCATCCGAAAAGACACATAAGATGGAAAATAACAATTCCAAAAATTATGATCTTTTCTCTAAAAAGACACGTATCTTTATCCAAATAAATTCTAAATATTCTACATAATTTTCCAATAATTTTACTTATTTAAGTGGCTTAAATTTGGCCTTAATTTCTCAATCATCATTTAAAATTGGTCAAAACCATTTTTTATACAAATGTCTAACTTATAACAACATCATCACCAAACAGTATTACACAGGATAACATATAATATTTTTGTTGACCTCAAAAGATGCTGTCAACAGATGTCGGGCCCACTTGTGCATGTACAAGCTAGATCCAACACATAAAGGTAGATCAACGATCGAGATCACTCCAAGATTAGACGTGGGAGAAGCTCAGCGACACGAGACATTTTGGTTCGGGTTTCGACGATATAACGGGATGCGATTGTATAATAATTACCAATCGCTAAGAACTCAGTTTAAGGATTGCAAGTTAATATAAAATAATAAAACAAGTTGTTCCAATTATCTAAAGTTGCATTAGTCCTCAATTGTTACATGGCGGGATATTTATAATATTATAAATGGAATGGTGACCCTTGGATGAAATTACACGTGGCCTCATCCCCTCGGCCGAAGCATCAAATCCTAGCCATCATATTGACTTTTCTATCTTTACAAAGCATTTAATGCTCTTACGATTATTGACAATACAAGACAAGAATACACTTTTTTGCAAGGGTCATATCAATCATTCAAATAAGAATTCCCTAATAAATCCAATATCTCCGCACGTGGGCTGTCAGTAGCTGGTGGAGCCTCGAACCTATGCCGTTTCGGCATATCTACTTTGAATCAACCGGCACTCGAAAATTACCTCATGGCCTCGTCTTCGATGGCTGGAGGATTGCTATGGCCACGTGGTAGATGTTAGTAACAAGTCGTAACAATAGTCTCTCAAGTCCGTGTATGATTATTTATGTAATGTGTGGATTTTTAGCAGTTAACAAAGTACCCTCCTTGGGTGTCACAAGAAAGCTTTAAAATTTCTGATTCGTCCAACAAGTCCTCCAAGTCTAGGCATAAATATTTATATCATGCGTAGATTTAGTAGTTGATTTAGAACCGACTGACCTCAGAGCTTTCGAGGCTCATTTACTTTAAAGATAGTTGAATTTATCTTAAAGCTGAAGCAGAGAAATGCTAAACTATCGAGGCTCAATACTTTGAAGATAACTGAATTTATCTTGAAGCTGAGGCAGAGGAATGCTGAACTGTCAAGGCTCATTTACTTTGTAGATAATTGCATTTATCTTGAAGTTGAGGTAAAGGAATGCTGAAATATCGAGGCTGATTTACTTTGATCTTGATATTGGTGCAATGATTTGATAGCTTCGCATGTTACCAAGATGAGACAACTGAAGCGGTACAACTTCCAATATACGTACGCCCGCCACATTTAATGTGCAATGGTGGTTAATGATGGATGCATGTTTTTATGGCAAATACCAATGCGCTAGAGTAGGTACGTGATATTCATGAATTGATCTGAGGTGTTGGTGGAATAAACTGTTTGAATTCTATAGCTTAGATTTATCACAGGTTGGACGCTTCAGATTCATTGGGCCTCAATCCAGCAACTAGGATTGGTTCCTTCTTCATATAAAAATCAAAACAATACCATTTTGAAGTTTTAATTTTGCGAAAACCACTCGAATTCTCTCAAGTATTCCAACCTTCAAAAATTTTCTGGCGTTTTCTTATTCTCCGATGAGCATTCTTAGGTCTCGTTCCTTCCTGGTATTTTCTTTGTGAAAGAGGATTTCATAATCTTTTCATCAACTTTTGTAATTTTTTATTTTTCTCTACAATTTTTAATGGATTTCAAGGCATTGATGGCAGTTATGGTAGCTAAGTTGGGGTGTGAGTTGGTGCCTGGGGGATCGGAAGAATGGTACACTATGAGTGATGAACCCATAGACTACGAGCCGGGTTGGGGATTGCAAAAATCCCTTTCTCTATGACCTCCACAAAATTAGTCGAGCTTAGACAAAAATATTGCATTCCCCACTATGTCAAGATGTTAGTTCCCGAAGCCCACAAACGCCCCTATTTTTCGAGGTCGGGTTGTGTGGCAATCAGTGAATTCCTACTTAAAGTAGGAGTGCGTCTACCTCTGTACCCCTTCTTTAGGAACTTCATGCTGTCTCCAACCTAAATTTTACCAAATTGTTAGAGTCAAATAGTTGGGACCTACGTCCTTTGGGCGACGACATGCCTCTACATGTTTTCCAAAGTATTTTCCAAGTTTGGGTAATGGGAAAAAATGACTCTAAGGGGTGGTACTACCTCATTCCCTAGGGGCTCATACTCCATTTGTCGTGGGACTTCCTTCCTACGTCAAGAGCTAGAAGGAGTCCTGGTTCTGGGTTACGGGTAGGTGGCAGATGGTGGAGGGAGATACTGTCCCAACCTGTACCGTACTGACCCAGTACTACGAAGCACGCGAGTGTCTCGATATTCCTTTTCAATTTATTATCTACTCTTTGACTAACCCTACCTTCTTGCAGTTTGTGGTTCGCGCTTCGAGCTTTATGACGTTGAGTGAGAAGTGATCGAGGACATTTGTAAGCTGTCCTTAAAGCTTTGACTACCTCATAGACCGAAGCAGATACTTCGTTGATTTTGGACTAATGGCCTCCCAATGTATGTGTCTCTTTCACTTACTATTCTTATTTCATTTAGCTTGTTGGTTTCTAACCTCTTCGTGGCTATTTGTAGATAAATTTGTAAAAAAGAAGTACGCCGCTCCAAATATGGCCACCGTATTGAAGGCTAACACAACTATCGGGGATAGGGCCTTGAAACCCTGATTCTCTGGGCCAAACAAATGAAGAGCAAGTTGGAATGCCTCAGCAAGGATCATGTTGAGAAGGGAAGGCGAGGAGATGGCTCCTAAGAAGGCCATGTGGGTCACTGATAAGGGAAAGGTGAAGGTAAATGAGCCCAAGAAAAAGATAAATTAGCCCATATAGTGGGGCTCCAGTGAAGTTTGGGACTACTATGTTCTACCCCGAAAATGAGGATTCCCAACGGCCTAAGCTGATGGAGTCTGGGATGAAGGCGGTAAAGGCTGAGAAGTTTCGAAAGGCCAATGAAGAGGTTGAGAAGAGAGAAGCGTCAACCTCGAAGGCCACCAAAAAGGGCCAAGTGGAGACGAACCCAGGCAAATCTGGGAGTTTTTTGGCTGGGATGTATGACAAGATCGACCCGACTGTAACTGAGATATTTTTGCCGAAAGTCATGAGTGCCACATAAAATTTCAATAAATTTTGGACGGAGCGGTGGTAGATGTACTGCAACCTTGGTGAGTCAGAGTGTCAAGGCCTTTGGGGTGGCCTTTGAATTTCAAGAAGTTTTGGCTGACATTCAATGAAGGAACAGAGCTGCAGTGGACAAACTTACTACTACGAAGGGTGAAATAAAGAAAATAAACTCTGAGGCTAAATTGGTGAGGGCTCAACGGGCTGAAGATAAGGCAAAGCTGACTTCTACCCTAGCTAAAATAGAGGCTCTGAAAAAGGAGGTCTATGAATCCTAGTGCAAAATAGCTTCCTTGTCGAAGAAGGTGGAGACTTCCAACAATTACCAGAAGCTTACCATAGAGGGTCTGGAGAAGGTAAACCTCGAGCTTGCTAATTACAGTGGTGTAAACTAATTCATGGAGGACCAAATAAGATAATATGTGAATGAGGCTAAAAGGGTAGAGGCCGAGGCTCAACATGTTGTGGAGGAAGCGGTTAAGCATTAAATTGCTAACTTTCATTTGACTGAAGAGTACCAGTAGTTCACTTTCTACTACTGATGATTTGCTTATGCTAAAGTACTGGAAAAGAGCTTTACCCTGAACTTGATGTATCAGAATTGAGGGCGGAGTTTATGGATGAGGTGCCACAAACCCTTGCTGAGAAGGTTGCTGATCAAGGAGAAATTCTTGCTGACAAAGCTCCAGATCAAGTGGCAAATTAAGTTCCTACCATCAAGGTGTTGGCTCCTCAGCCACCTCAATAGTAGCATAGGTTACACATATTTTGTAATGCCTGTGGCTCCAAATTGTAATTATCTTTTCTTTAATGAATGAAGTTCCTTTTCAAGACTTTTCTTTTCTTTACTGCTTGTTATTTCACTATTTTTTCTTCACAAGTATGAAGGCCTCGACAAACAATTAAATAACTTGAATGAACCACTCAAGTAACATTTTAACTGTTAATGATTTCAACGTGCTTTTCTCTTAAATTATGTTTTGAATAAGTTGACCTCATATTTGGATAACTCAATTTAAAGATGAGGCTTGTGTTGTACTTCTCAGATGTGAAACGAAGTGATCCCTTTAGGGATTTTGGTTCTCTCCTCCAAGGCGCCTACGCTTCCTTATATGGTAAATGGTTCATCCATATAAAGGCTTCTTCTTTGATGTTTTGCTTCGTCAAGATGAAGCTTATATTGTACACCTCGAAGTTCAGGCGAGGTAATCCCTTTAGGGATGTTGGTCCTCTCCTCCGAGATGACCTACGCTTCCTTACGTGGATGATGGTTCATCCATGTAAGGGCTTCTCCCTTGACGTTCTGCTTCATCAAGATAAGGCTTGTGTTGTATGCCTCGAAGTTAAGGCAAGGTGATCCCTTTAGGGATTTTGGTCATCTTATCTGAAGCGACCACTCTTCCTTATGTGGTGGATGGTTCATCCATGTAAGGGCTTCTCTCTTGATGTTCTGATTCATCAAGATATGGCTTGTGTTGTACGCTTCGGAGTTCAGGCGAGGTGATCCTTTTAGGGATTTTGGTCCTCTCTTTCAAGACACCTCATACTTCCTTACATGGTGGATGGTTCATCCACATAAGGGCTTCTCCCTTAATGTTCTGCTTCGTCAAGATGATGCTTGTGTTGTACGCTTCGGAGTTCAGGTGAGGTGATCCCTTTAGGAATTTTGGTCCTCTCATCCGAGGCACCCACGCTTCTAAACAAACATTGTTCCTTATTTTTTGTGCAAAGTTTTTTATTTATTTACAAAGGTTGGGATGGATCTTCCAACTATTCAGTACATTCATTGGTAGTATATTCTTAGATGTTCAATGTTCCATGGATGAGGCTGTTCCTTACCACCATATCTTCAATTCGGTATATACCACGTCGGAGTTTTTCTTTGATGCGGTATGGCCCTTCCCAATTTGGTCCCAGAGTGCCTACTCCTGGCTCTTTGTAGGATAAAAACACTCCAAAATACCAAGTCATTCATCCAAAATGACCTCTTCTTGACCCTAAAATTGTAATATCGAGTCATCTTCCTTTGATACATAGCCTACTTCCCAACTGGGAATCAGCTCTCTTTTCCTCAAGGAAATCAAGCTCACATCTCCTAAGCTCATCATTTGATATCTCACTAAAATGCAATCTTCGTAGGAAGGGTAATCCAACCTCTACAAGGCTCATGGCCTCAGTACCATAGGCTATTGAGAATGGTATTTCTCCAGTGGGAGTCCTGCATATAGTTCGGATTACCCATAGCACCTGTGGCAGTTCATCAACCCATGCCCTTTTGGCTGTTTCGAGCTTCCTCTTCAAAGTATGTTTTATGATTTTATTCACAGCTTCGACTTGTCCATTGGCCTGGGGATGGTGAGGGGGTGGAAACTGTTTCTTGATCCCGAGTTTTTCACAAAGGTCCTTGACCTTTTTGTTATCAAATTGCTTTCCATTGTCTAACATAATTGAATGGGGAATTCTAAACTTGCATATAATGTTCTTTCACAAAAAATTGGAAGTATTAGCTACTGTGATACTTGCCAGAGGCTTGGCCTCAACCCATTTCGTGAAGTAATCTATTGCAACAATAGCAGAACTAGCACTTTTTCTGCCCTTAGGCAGCGAACCTATGAGGTCCACTCCCCACTTGGAGAAAGGCCAGGGGCTAGATACGACAGCCAGCTCTTGTGACAATTGTCTTTAAATTGGAGAAAAATATTGTCATTTGTCACACTTTCGTACGAATTGAACGGCATCCTTTTTCAAAGTGGGCCAATAGTATCCTTGCCTTAGTGCTTTTCGCACCAACGCAAGTCCTCCCGAGTGGTTACCACAAGCACATTCATGAATCTCGTGAAGTATATAGGTAGCTTCTTCCCCTCCAACACACCAAAGGAGAGGAGAGGAGAAACTTCGCTCATATAAAACATTATTTATGAAGACAAAATGAGTGGACCATCTTCTTGGCTTATAAGCCTCATCTTTGTTGTCAAAAAGGACCCGATCTTTGAGGTAGGCTAAAATAGGTTGCATCCAGGTAGGAATTCCTTCTACCCACATCACCTCTTCCATATCGATAGACGATCTTGAGAGGTGTTCAATTGGTACTATCGTCAATAGCTCAGAATTCTTGCTACTAGCCAATTTTGACAAAGTGTCGGCATGGGCGTTCTCAGTATGTGGGATCTAGGCCAACTCAAATTTTTCAATGCATAGAAGCAAGTCCATTACTAGGTAAAGGTAGGTAGCCATACCTTTATCCCTAGTCGTGAAGTTGACATTTACCCGGCCGACAACAAGTTGGGAATCACTATTGATGCTTAACTTCCTCACCTGCATCTCTCTTGCTAACCTGAGACCGGTAAGCAGTGTCTCATATTTAGTCGTATTGTTGGTAGCTTTCAATCTGAACTAAACCGTGCTATTCAATTTGTGACCCTCGGGGCTTACTAGGACAACTCATGTCCCTGAGCCTGAGTCCTCGAGCGACCCATCCACGAATAAGTTCCACGTGGAAAGGCTCGACAGGCTCCACAAATCTCTGCTATTTCAGGGAGATTAGCACATTCGGCCACAAAGTCTGCTATGGCCTGGCTTTTGATGGCTGTTATTGCCTTAAAGAGAACTTCGAACTCACATAGCTCCATTGCCCATTTTAATAGTCTCCCTGAGACTTCTGGCTTTTGAAGCACTTGTCGAAGCGAAAAATTGGTTAACACGTGTATCGTATGGGCTTGGAAATAAGACCTCAACTTTCTTGATGCGATGATTAATGCCGAGGTTAACTTATCCATATCCGGGTATCAATTTCTATGACTAGCAATGCCTTACTATAGTAAATCGGTAGTTAGGTAGTGCTCTCTTCTCTGATAAGTAAAACACTAAGTGCTTCATTTGAAACAGCCAAGTATAGTTGTGAGGCCTTTTTAGGTTTAGGTTTCGAGAGGAATGGGGCTTACCCTAGGTACTTTTTTAGCTCCCGGAAGGCCTTTTCACACTCCTTGGTCCACTGGAATTTCTTCCCACCTTTTAGGATCTTGAAGAATGGGAGACACTTGTTGGTGGTTTTTGAGATTAAGAGACTTAAAGGGGCTACGCACCCAATCAGACTTCATACTTCTTTCAATTTTTGAGGGGACCTCATCTTGACCAATGCTCGTATATTCTCAGGGTTTGCCTCTATACCCCTTTGGTTAACCATATAACCCAAGAATTTACCTGAAGTGAACTTGAATGCGCAGTTAAGGGGGTTCAACTTCATCCGATGTTTTCTCAGGATCTGAAAACTATCATTCAAGTAAACTATACGATCATCCACTTTTAGACTCTTAACGAGCATGTCATCTATATAGACCTCCATCGTCTTGCCAAGGAGGTCACTAAACATCTTGTTTACAAGCCTTTGGTAACTTAGCTCTAGCATTTTTTAACTCGAAAGGCATCATCTTATAACAATAAAGGCCTCTATATGTGATAGAGGAAGTGTTCTCCTCATCCATCGGGTACATGAGAATTTGATTATAACTGGAATAGACATCCATGAAGTTGAGTAATTTATGTCTCGCAGTGGAGTCAACTAGTTAATCTATCCTGGAAAGGGAAAAACTGTCCTTAGGACAAGCCTTGTTAAGGTCAGAAAAGTCAATGTACAACCTCCACTTCCATTATGCTTCTTTACTAAAATCGGGTTGGAGACCTACTTCGGGTATAAGGCTTCCCTGATGAAGCCATTTTTGATTAACTTCGATACCTCTTCCTTTAGGGCTTCATATTACCCGGGTTAAGGGCTCTTCTCTTCTAACTATGTGAGATAGCTTTGGGATCAATTTTCAGGTAGTGGCAACTAAACTTAGGGTCAATACCTACCATATCCTCGTGCCTCCAAGCAAAGATGCCCTGATTTTCACCTAGGAAGTTCTTGAGCCTTTCCTTAAGTTCTAGCATTAGGCATTTTCCTACTTGTAATAACATGGCAGGATCCATGTGGTCCACTGGGAAGCTCTTTAGTTCTTCCACTGGGATAGCTTGGGACTTAGCTTCAATAATACGAGGGTCTATCTCGTCAAGAGGATGCACTTCTTTTGAAAAGTCAACCATTTCTGTATCAGCTATTACTGTGTTGACGTCCCTAGATTCTGCCTTTCTGATGGAATTTATGTAGCACTCTCGAGCTCTCATTTGGTCATCCCATATCGTTACCACTCCATGATCGGTGGGAAATTTCACGCACAAGTGGTGAATGGAGGTGACAGTTCCTAAATCTTTCAATGCACGCCTTACCAATACTCCATGGTAAGCTGACTTGCTATCAACTATCAAAAATTCCATAAAGTTTAAAATCGATTGAGATGGCTCCAACATTTCCACTGTAAGTGTGATTTTACCCATTGGAATTATGTTATCCCTTGCAAAGCCATACAGTGGATAGTGATGGGGGTTAGTTCGTGATCCAAAATCATTTTGTCAAAATTAGTTCCAAAACGGATGTTGATGGAGCTAACATTGTCCACTAGGGCATCACAATGGTGAAAATGGACTCTCTGCATCTTCTTGAGAGAATGAAATAGAAGGTGCCTGACTCCTTCGGGAACTGATGTTTACCATATAACTGGTCAGTGGGGGCCTTTAGCCTTTCTGGTATAATTCCTTTGGGAGTTCTTGGTTTCTCCACCAAAGTAAGGGCCTCCAAAGATTGTGTCAATTTTATGGATGGGAGCGTTCTCTGCTCGGGATTGATAACCTCTTCGTTGTTGTCCATCCTTTAATCTTTCCTCATCATGTTCTATCCTTCGTCGAGGAGAAACATCCCGATGGTGGAGAGTGGCCTTGTCACGCCTAGGCAGTTGGTCACGCCTAGATGGAGGCTGATTTTTTTGTTGTAAATCGTTTCTTGATCATTTTGGGGACTTGCCCACCTCGGGTGATGGATAATGTCTCTGCAGTTTGCTGTGTCATGGCTGTAGGAATTATGATACGTACAGTATTCGGGGGGTTTGGCCTACGTCTAGGTCCCGAACTCTGTCTTCGGCCTCGTTTCCTTCGAGGGACCTGATATGTTGGTTCAGTTTGTTGAGTATTGGTTTTGGGTGCAACATTTTTGTAGCCCAATGTGGGCATTGCGTTTAAGGTGGCCATGACAAGTTCCTGCCTCGAGTTGGAGTGATGTTGTTGCCAGTCTAGTTCCATTGATGATCCATCAGATGGAGATGGGACCTCTCCCGTGCTACCTCTACTGAGGCTGAAGGCCTTGATTAGCCCTATTTCTGTTGTCAATCAATTCTTCGTTGATAATCTCTCGCCTCATCATTTCTAGCAATACATCATAGGTAGTCAGGTCTTGATTTTCAACATCTCTCCAGAACAAGGTGTTCATGTTTAAGCCTCCTTACAATACTGATAAGGCCTCTCGATCAGTAACCTGAACACAATACTTCATTTTATTGAAAAAAGGGGACAGAAAGCTCTCCAAAGTTTCTTCAGGCTATTTTCTCATGTCTTGGAGATGCTGGATGGGGGCCACTCCTTCCTTTCTAACCATGAATCTCTTCAGTTAAGTATTCTTGAATTCTAGCCAGCTCCGACTGTTCCTAGGTGGTAGCCTACTGTACCAAATTTACATTGTTCTATTGAGGATTAAATGGAAAGCTCTGTATTTCACAGTCGAGGTGGCGCCTCTCAGGCTCATGTGTGACTAATAGCTATTCAGGTGTTTATCCAAGTCACATCTTCCATTGTACTTTGGTATTCTGGGCATCACGTAGTGGCCAGGTACCTAAGTATTCCTCAATTCTCGCGAAAAATGATAGATTCTCATCATCATCATCCAAATCACAAGATCGCTGGGGTCCATCTGAATCATAGTTCTCATCTGTCTCGTACCTTGGTAGCTGGGCAAAAGGGCAAGCCTAGTTCCTTGCATTTCCTCTAGGGGTGGAAAAAATGTCCAGACCAAACCAAACCAAAATCGAACCACTTGGTTCGATTCGGTTCTACAAAAAAAATTAATAATTTTAGTTCTTCGAACAAAAAATCATTTGGTTATAGTTTTGGTTTGGTTCTTATTCTAGAACCAAGAACCAAACTTAATGTATAATTTTATTTTTTGTATGAATTTGATTTTTTGTTAATTGAAGCCAACCCAATAGCCATTATTTTGGTACAGCCCATAAAATGTGTTTAGCCCATTAATTTTCATTGTATTCAATATTTGTTTTTAAACATCACTTCAATACATTATTTCAAATTCAAATCATTAAGTCCCTGAACGCCTTCCTAAATTTCTAATCCCTCAAACCTCAATAATGCAGCTTTTCTGTGCTTGATCCACGATATAAGTTAGAGTTTGTTGTACATTGTATTGGCATTATGTATGACTCTGGTAGGGTTGAAGCCACAAAAAATGAAGTCGATAAATTATTGTATACTTTGTATAATCAGTACAAGGGATGGGAAAGAGATACTGATGGAGCTAGTGGTAGTGATGGTACTAATAATTGAATCACTTTGTTGTATGGTTCTGATGATGATTAGAATGACTTTGATAATTTTGATTTTGGGTACAAGAAATTAAAAACTAACAACGCAGTTTGTCTGGTAAGATGAGATTTAAAGATATTTGATGGAACCAAATGAAGACATAGATGATGTAAATTTTGATATTTTGAATTGGTGGAAGATAAATACCTAAAGATTTAAAATTTTGTCAAATTTTGCAAGAGATGTGCTTGCCATTCCTGTATCTACAGTTGCTTCTGAGTCGGTATTTATGGTGTGTTTGAGCCACATTATTTTGGAAGAATATATTTTGGAATAGTAGATTGATAGAAAATATGTGGTTAAAAAAAAGGAAAAGTTATTGACGTGATAGAAAAATATTATTTTATTGAAGAATATGTGGTTGAAAATAAGTAGAAGAATAAGAATGAAAAAAATAATGTGGTTCAAACATGGGCTTAATTCTGGAGGGCGCTTTCTTGATTGTTTTAGGATTTCTTTAACTCCTACATCAGTTGAGGCTTACTTTGTACCGAAAATTGGTTACAAGAAGAATCTAGGCTTTTGAGAGTATCTCAAGACAGAATTTGGATTGAGGAGACGAAGTTCTATGAAGAAATTGAATCTAGTAAAATTTATTTTAGAAAATATTATTACGTTACATCTTATTAATTGTAAATGGTTTTAATATATTCTTATTTGTTTTAATTGTGTATTTTGAATTATTTTGAGGCCAATTTGTTGACCTCAAAATATGCTGTTAACAGATGTCGGGCCCACTTATGCATGTGTAAGCTAGATCCAACATATAAAGGTAGATCAACGATTGAGATCACTCAAAGATTGGACGTCGGAGAAACTTAGCGACACGAGACATTTTCGTTTGGGTTCTAGCGATATAATAGGATACGATTGTATAATAATTACCAATCACTAATAAATATGTTGCCAATAGATGTCAGGCCCACTCGTGCATGTGTAAGCTAGATCCAACTTATAAAGGTAGATCAACGATCGAGATCACTCTAAGATTGGAAGTCGGAGAAGCTCAGCGACATGAGACGTTTTCGTTCGGGTTCTGACGATATAACGGGATACGATTGTATAATAATTACCAATCGCTAAGAAATATGTTGCCAACAGATACCGGGCCCACTCATGCATGTGCAAGCTAGATCCAACACGTAAAGGTGATCAACGATTGAGATTACTCCAAGATTGGACGTCGGAGAAGCTCAACGACACGAGACATTTCCATTCGGATTCCGACGATATAACGGGATACGATTGTCTAATAATTACCAATCCCTAAGAACTTAGTTTAGGGATTGCAAGTTAATATAAGATAATAAAACAAGTTGATCCAATTATCTAAAGTTGCATTAATCCCTAATTGTTACATAGAGGGGATATTTGTAGTGTTACAAATGGAATGGTAAACCTTAAATGAAATTACGTGGCCTCATCCCTTCGACCGAAGCATCAAATCCTAGCCATCATGTTGACTTTTTTTATCTTTACAAAGCATTTAATGCTCTTACATCATATTGACAAGACAAGATAAAAATACACTTTTTACAAGGTTTATATCAATCATTTAAATAAGATTTCCCTAATAAATTCAATATCTCTGCACGTGGGCCATTACTAGCTGGTGGAGCCTCGGACCTATGCCGCTTCGGCATATCCACTTCGAATTAATCGGCCTTCAAAAATTACCCGAAGGCCTCATCTTCAATGGCTAGAGGTTCGGTATGGCCATGCCACGTGGCAGATGATGGTAACAAGTCGTAACAATTTTAACTTATTTTTGTCTCTCAATGTTTTCATCTATTACCAAATAGAGAACAATGAACAACATCATCTATATATAACATTTTTTTAAATTCAAACAAAATAATTCAATTGCAAATAACAAAACATGTTTTGTTTTAACATCCCATCCTTGTTCTCTCAATAATTACAAGTCAGAAGCATAACACCCAAAAAATTGTTATACAAAATGAAATCTAAACAACCAGATTTCGAGATAGAGACAAGGTGTTGATGTTACTAAATGACCTGCCAGATTTTGCTACATAAGAAAATTTGATCACAACTCTGATGTGGGGAGAAGTAACTGTGGATTTCGAGAAGATCATAGATGCTCTATTAGGTTTTATTAGAGGAAGAAAGCCAATGATGAGAGTTTTCAAGGTTAAAGGCTTGTGGTCAAGGATAACTAGGTACATGGGATAAGCAAGTTTCGAAATGGATAGAGTGAAAATAAGTTTTGATCTAAATCTAGAAAGATGAAGTATATAAATTGCTATAAGTACATTAAGCGAAAAATTTCCGAAGAAAAGAGAAGGGAAATGATGAAAAGAAATAGGGTTTTCAAAGCCTGTAAATGTAGTGGAAGAATAAGAGTTAGAGAATGGTGATTGTTATATGCTTTTTTTTTCATCCGATCATCGTTTTCATAGGTAACGATGCATTTTGCAAATTGTTGGAATAGAAAATATCAGAATTAAGAAATTGGATGGTGTTGTTAGAACGTTATATGATGTTAGTAATGTACAAGATTTAAGGAATAATCTAATTTCATTGGGTACTTTAGACTCTTAATGGGTTTATTTATATATCTCAAAGTGGAGTAGTGAAGGTGGGTAGAGGTGTCATGATAGTGATGGGAGATAGAAATAAGCACTGAATATTTATAGGTTGCTGGGCACTACATTTGTGGCCTTATAGGTAGAGTTGCTGCTGTAGAGACTAAGTTAGATAGTACAAGCTTGTGGCATATACATTTAGGTCATAAGATTGAGTGTGGTGTTGAGGAGCTTCATAAGAGAGATTAAAGGGTGTTAAAAGTATTCAAACTTGATTTTGCAAATATTATATTCTTGGAAAACATAATAGGGTACAATTTAAAACAACCATATTTAAGACAAATGGGATTAATACTATGTTCATACAAATGTTTGAAGGCCAGTAAGGGTAGCTTCATGGTATGTACGTATGTATTTTATGAGTTTTATTGATGATTATTCAATAAAAGATTGGCTGTACTTCATCCAACATAAGTCAGAAACAATTGTCAAGTTCAAGTCGTAGAAAGCTGAAGTAGAAAACCAAATAGAGAAGAAGGTTAAATATTTATGTCCACACAATGGCATTGAATATACAAACTCAAAGTTTATGGAGTTTTATGAGCCGCATAGGATTTATAGATAGTTCACAATATGGAAGACACAACAACATAATAGTGTAGCAAAAAGAATGAACATGACAATAGCAAAAAGAGCCCAATGTCTCAGGTTGAATGTATTGCTTCTAAAGAATTTCTAGGAAAATGTAGCGAGTATAGCATGCTTCTCGATTAACAAGTCACCTAGGTAAGTACTTGATAAAAATGTAGTAAAAGAGGTGTCGTCTGGTTTTGTGATAGACTACTTCGGTTTGAGAGTGTTTAGGTGTCCAACCTATATGCATATTTCTATTGAGGAGAGATAAAGTTTGATGCAAAGTCTAGATAGTGCATATGGTATCAAAAAGGGACGAAAGGGTTCAAGCTCTAGGTCTAAAGGAAAATAAGGTGGTGATTAACAGAGATGTGATTTTTTATGAGAAATCCTTGTTGTAGCGTTCTCATGGAGAAGAGAAAGTGCCAGAAAATTGTAGAAGCATTGAACATGTGATATAGGTAGAGCTAGTGACTCATGTCAAAAAGGACAATATTCATAACATAGGGAGTTCTAGCCCAAGAGATCAGGAGCATTATATTATAGCTACAAACAGGCCTGAGCACTAATAAACCACCTACTACGTATGGTTTTAAATGTTCGATTTCTTATGCACTTATTACTAATAATAGGGATATTTCTACTTTTCAGAAGGTAGTCTCAACCAAGAGAATAGTAGATATATGGGTACTATGGTGGATGTTAGGAATTGAAGAGGAAGTGACATGGTACAATATGAAGTATAGATCCCATAATTGATAATCAAGAATAAGATGTAAAATAAAAGCAAACAAGAAGAAATTGGCAGAGCAACCGAATATTTTATTATCAACCAATGGAGATAATAAATACAACTTCTGCAATAATGTACTATGAAACTGAATAAAGAGCCTACTATTATAGGAGACATGCCCAAATCCTAGGTTTAACCTAAAATATGGGAACTAGGTTAAAAATCGCATAAAATTGAAAAATAAGAAAACAAATCTACGGCCCGTTGCTCGAGCGAGAAGTGGGCGGCAGCCTATCGCTCGAGCTACAGCTCGGCGACAAGCGGGCGAAGAAATTCCTGTTCCAATTTTGCTCCTATCGCTCGAGCGATAGTCGAGCGACCGTCCGCACCGTCAATCTGACTTTTCCTTCTTGGACCATATTTTGACATCTTCAAGTCCAATACTCCAAATGCGAAGTCCTAGACCTAATTTGAATCGGATTTGGGTCATAAAACTCAACAATGTCTACCTTGACACAAATTTTGATGCAACGAACGAAGCTCCAAAATTTCTCCACCTGGAAAAAGAAGTCCGACTGCAACGAAACACACTGAACTCTTCAACTTGAACCAAACATCTCCAACACTCGAAATATATTCTTCCTCTTTCACTATATCCAAACACGGATACAATTGAACCCAACCCCCCGGGTTTCGAAAATTCACAACGAATTCAAAATTTACAAAACAGGGTCGACACACACCGTGTAGCATAATCACCACTAAATGCTTTAACTAAAAGCCCCTGACTAGACTTGTCACCTTCAACAACTCCAAAAGCATATACATCCATATTAGCATCCCAGTACCTATTTCTAATGGGTCTCTCCCTAACCGTTGAATACAATGGAACCGCAGACTGTGGTGGTAAAGAGAAATTACCCATATTTTCCAAACTCGATAGAGTAGTATTCTCCAAAATATACCCAGATCCAACTCCCAATAGTACTGTACCAAACTGTATATCCACTACGGTACCAAACGTGTGCTAATATTTCTTCACTAATTCTGTGAAACCTTACAAGATGTATAACTGAGACTTTCTCCACCCCTCCAATACAACACGGATACCCTTCCGGACCTTTAAAACTCCACCTGCACCAGAGAACATATACCCTCTCGATTCTAGGGTACTCAACTAGATGATGTTCTTCTTCAAGTCTTGAACATGTCGAATCTGGCCAAGTGTTCTGATTGTTCACTCCACCAACTTCAATCTGACTCTCCCAATACGAGCTACCCGACAAGATTCGTTGTTTCCCATGACAATAGCACATTGCATCGCCATTTCATATGATTCAAACAAATCCCGATTGGGACTATATGAAACGCACAAGCTGTATCCAAAATCCACTCCTCGTCGGCTTGGATTCCATGTCAGAAATCGTCAAAAGA
>CAIGRB010158028.1:109899-120378 GCA_903798255.1 Fraxinus quadrangulata
AATTGAAGATGAGGTAATATGGCACGATATGAAGTATAGATCGCACAATTGATAATCAAGAACAATATGTAAAAGAAAAGCAAACAAGAAGAAATTGGCAGAGCAATCGAGTAATTTATTATCAACCAATGGAGAGAATAAATACAACTTCTGCAATAATGTACTATGAAACTGAGTGAAGAGCCTACTATTTATAAGAAATATGTCCAAACCCTAGGTTTAACATAAAATATGGGAACTAGGTTAAAAATCGTATAAAACCAAGAAACAAGGTAACAAATCTATGGTCCGTCACTCGAGCGAGAAGTGGGCAAAAGCCTTTCGCTCGAGCTACATCTCAGCGATAGGCGGGCGAAGAACTCCCTGTTCTAAATTTGCCCCTATCGCTCGAGCGATAGTCGGGCGACTGTCCAGCACAGTCAATCTGCCTTTTTTTTTCCATCTTGGAACCTAATTTGACATCTTCAAGCTCAATACTCCAAATGCGAAGCCCTAAATCCAATTTGAACCGAATTTAGGTCACAAAACCCAATAGTGGAGGAGATGGAGTCTCTGTATAAGAACAAGACATGGGAGTTGATGGAGCTTCCAGAAGGAAAGAAGTCGATGGGATGCAAATGGATGTATAAGAAGAAAGAAGCAGTATTAGAAAATTAGGGAAAAATTTCAACGCTTGGTAACAAAAGGTTACTCATAGAAGAAATGAGTTGACTATGATGAGATTTTCTTCATTGTGGTCAGACACACTTCCAAGATAATATTAGCTTTGACAGCACATAGATGGATGTAAAGACAACTTTTTTCATAATGATTTGGAAGATCATATTTACATAGAGTAGCCAGAATGGTTCAATCAGCTTGGACATGAGCTCTTAATCTATAAGTTGAGAAATCAATGGGCTAAAACAGTTTTTGAGAAAGTGGTAAAAGCATTTTGATTACTAGATAATCCAAATTGGATACAAGAGTGTGAGTATGACTGTTGCATTTATGAGAAGAGTCTTGGTGACCGTTCTTTTATTTTCTTGTTACTATATGTATATGATACGTTGATTACTGCTAAAAATATGGTTGCTTTTGAAACTTGAAAAACTCATTAAATTGAGAATTAGACATGAAAAATTTGGGTGCTTCCAAAAATATTCTTGGGATAGTGCATCACGACAATAGAAAATTTGGGATTTTATGATTGTCTTATAAAAACTATAGCAGAATGTGTTAGAGAAGTTCAGAATGATCAATGGTAAAGTTAGGGTACACCGCTAGCAAATAATTTCCGATTGCCTACCAGCCAGTGCTCGAATAAGAAGGAAAAAGTTCAAGATATGTCAAAGTTACATATCTTTGTTGGTAGTATAATCTTGTGTTTATTAAAAATATTACTGTTCATCGCGATTACTGTTCATCTGCAAAAAAAAAAAAAGAGTTACTGTTCATCCGTGAAAAAAAAAAGAAAATCTATACTATTCACGTACGGTACTGTTCGTACGGTACAACAAAAAAATTGAGTTTGTATAAAATAAAAGCAAACAAGAAGAAATTAGCAGAGCAACCGAATATTTTATTATCAACTAATGGAGATAATAAATACAACTTCTGCAATAATGTACTATGAAACTGAATAAAGAGCCTACTATTATAGGAGACATGCCCAAATCCTTGGTTTAACCTAAAATATGGGAACTAGGTTAAAAATCGCATAAAATTGAAAAATAAGAAAACAAATCTGCGGCCCGTTGCTCAAGCGAGAAGTGGGCGACAGCCTATCGCTCGAGCTACAGCTCAGCGACAAGCGGGAGAAGAAATTCATGTTCCAATTTTGCTCCTATCGCTCGAGCGAGCCGTCAATCCGACTTTTTTTCCTTCTTGGACCATATTTTGACCTCTTCAAGTCCAATACTCCAAATGCGAAGTCCTAGACCTACTTTGAACCGGATTTGGGTCATAGAACTCAACAATCTCTATCTTGACACAAATTTTGGTGCAACGAACGAAGCTCCAAAATTTCTCCACCTGGAAAAAGAAGTCCGAATGCAACGAAACACACTGAACTCTTCAACTTGAACCAAACATCTTCAACACTTGAAATATATTCTTCCTCTTCCACTATATCCAAACACGGATACAATTAAACCCAACCCCCCGGGTTCCGAAAATTCACAACGAATTCAAAATTTACAAAACAGGGTCGACACACACCGTGTAGCATAATCACCACTAAATGCTTTAACTGAAGGCCCCCGGCTAGACTTGTTACCTTCAACAACTCCAAAAGCATATACATCCATATTAGCGTCCCAGTATCTATTTGTAATGGGTCTCTCCCTAACCGTTGAATACAATGGAACCGCAGACTGTGGTGGTAAAGAGAAATTACCCATATTCCCCAAACTCGATAGAGTAGTATTCTCCAAAATATACCTAGATCCAACTCCCAATAGTACTGTACCAAACTGTATATCCACCACGGTACCAAACGTGTGCTAATATTTCTTTACTAATTCTGTGAAACCTTAGAAGATGTATAACTGGGACTTTCTCCACCCCTCTAATACAACACGGATACCCTTCCGGACCTTCAAAACTCCACTTGCACCAGAGAACATGTACCCTCTCGATTCTAGGGTACTCAACTAGATGATGTTCTTCTTCAAGTCTTGAACATGTCGAACCTGGCCAAGTGTTCTGATTGTTCCATCCACCAACTTTAATTTGACTCTCCCAATACCAGCTACTCGACAAGATTTGTTATTTCCCATAACAACAACGCCTTGCATTACCATTTCATATGATTCAAACAAATCCCAATTGGGACTCATATGAAATGCACCAGCTATATCTAAAATTCACTCCCCGTCAGGCTTGGATTCTACTTTGAAAATCATCAAAAGATCTCCATCACTTACAAAAATCTCTGTGATGTCTGCTTCATCTGAAGTCTCTGATTTCCTCCCACAATTTGTAGCTGAATTACCCTTACCATGCAGCTTCACAATCCTTCTTGACGTGTCCTTTTTTCTTGTAGTAAAAATAGATTATATTCCTGAAATCTACCATCGACTTGCCATTTCATCGATCACCACAAACTACAAGAGCTTTATCATCTCTGGAGCCAGCTCCAACCAAATGCTTCATCTTCTCCTTTGAGAACAAGACATAATACGCCCCTTCAACGGTGAGTGTGTCACGACTATAAAGAATTGTGTCCCTAAACAATGACAACGAGCTAGGCAGCGAGTACAACAGGATTAAGAAAAAGTTCTCTTCATCATACTTTACCTCTAACGTCTTTAGATTAGCGACAATCTCCTTAAATACAGCCAGATGATCTTCAGGTGATCGGCCTTCTGCCATGTGATGAGAATAAAACCTCTGCTTCAGATACAATTTGATGGTTGGACTTTTGGTCATGTACAATTACTCCAATTTCAACCACAATGTAGCTGTTATCTTCTCCTTCAAGACGTCCTGAAGAATGTTGTTAGATAGATGAAGGTGAATCTGTGAAAGTGGCTTGCGATCCTTCCATTGCTTCTCTTCTGTTGTCCAAGTTGTGGACATCTTATCAATTCCCAAAAATGTACCATCAAAATTCATCTTCACTTGCACAATGAAAATCTTCTATTGCGATCCAACAACGGAATATCGTACTTCATGGTAGCCATCGATAACCAAAAACTCAAATAATCAAATCTTTGCTCTACGAAACTGTTGAATCTTGGCTCTGATACCACTTGTTAGTAATTGAAGATGAGGTAATATGGCACGATATGAAGTATAGATAGATCGCACAATTGATAATCAAGAACAATATGTAAAAGAAAAGCAAACAAGAAGAAATTGGCAGAGCAATCGAGTATTTTATTATCAACCAATGGAGAGAATAAATACAATTTCTGCAATAATGTACTATAAAACTGAATGAAGAGCCTACTATTTAAAAGAGGTATGTCGCAACCCTAGGTTTAACATAAAATATGGGAACTAGGTTAAAAATCGTGTAAAACCAAAAAATAAGGTAACAAATCTATGGTCCGTCACTCGAGCGAGAAGTGGGCAAAAGCCTTTCGCTCGAGCTACATCTCAGCGACAGGCGGGCGAAGAACTCCCTGTTCCAAATTTACTCCTATCGCTCGAGCGATAGTCGCGCGACCGTCCAGCACAGCCAATCTGCCTTTTTTTCCATCTTGGAATCTAATTTGACATCTTCAAGCTCAATACTCCAAATACGAAGCCCTAAATCCAAATTGAACCGAATTTAGGTCACAAAACCCAATAGTGGAGGAGATGGAGTCTCTATATAAGAACAAGACATGGGAGTTGATGGAGCTTCCGAAGGAAAGAAGTCGATGGGATGCAAATGGATGTATAAGAAGAATGAAGCAGTACCAGAAAATTAGGGAAAAAGTTCAACGCTTGGTAACAAAAGGTTAGTCATAGAAGAAATGAGTTGACTATGATGAGATTTTCTTCATTGTGGTCAGACACACTTCCAAGATAATATTAGCTTTGACAGCACATAGATGGATGTAAAGATAACTTTTTTCATAATGATTTGGAAGATCATGTTTACATAGAGTAGCCATAATGGTTCAATTAGCTTGGACACGAGCTCTTAATCTATAAGTTGAGAAATTAATGGGCTAAAACAGTTTTTGAGAAAGTGATACAAGCATTTTGATTACTAGATAATCCAAATTGGATACAAGAGTGTGAGTATGACTGTTGCATTTATGAGAAGAGTCTTGGTGACCGTTCTTTTATTCTCTTGTTACTATATGTATATGATATGTTGATTACTGCTAAAAATATGGTTGTTTTTGAAAACTTGAAAAACTCATTAAATTGAGAATTAGACATGAAAAATTTGGGTGTTTCCAAAAATATTCTTGGGATAGTGCATCACGGGAATAGAAAATCTGGGATTTTATGATTGTCTCATAAAAACTATAGCAGAATGTGTTAGAGAAGTTCAGAATGATCAATGGTAAAGTTAGGGTACACCGCTAGCAAATAATTTCTGATTGCCTACCAGCCAGTGCTCGAATAAGAAGGAAAAAGTTCAAGATATGTCAAAGGTACATATGCTAGTGTAGTGGGATGTTTGATGTATGTCATGGTTTGCACTAGGGCAGATATAGGACACGCAATTAGTGTGGTAAGTAAGTATATGGCAAATCCTGGAGACAACATTAGGATCTAGTCAAGTGAATTTTCAGAAAATTAAAAGGTACCACATATTATAGTATCATATTTGGCAGATAGTAGAAGGAATTTTTAGTTGTGGATATATAGATTTAGTCAAATGTTCAATTGCATATGATCTAAAAGCCATTTATTTGGCGAAGAACCATGTGTATTATGTGAGGACCAATCATATAGATGGAAGATTTTACAAGATTAGAGAACTGGTTACTACATATGACTTGGATCTTCATAAGTTATACACTTTTGAGAATGTAATGGACACTTCGACAAATGTTGTCATCATAGACAAGTTCAAGCATTCTTTGGATTTGATCAATGTTTCTAGATGCTATAAAGGAAACATGCCCCCAACATATTTAATGTTAGGGAGAGCTTTGTGGATGCTATCTTCTAAGGAAGGAATCATATTTACCAAGGTGAATGTTATTGATTAGGTCCCTCCATATTCTTTGTATATGGTCTATAACCAAAATATAAAACTCAAATATTGTGAATTTATATGTGTTTAAAGACTGACTCATCCATGCTTTAATAGTCTATGTAATAATGTTTTGGTGGCTTGTGCTAGGCTCCAACATGATCCGACACGTCTTACTGCCTTTAAGTGTTTTGTTATAATTTACTCAGCTAGATTTAGCGTGATATACGATTTAGTCTAAATCAAGCAGTTTCCACAAGCCAACAACTGTTTTGTTATAATTAAGAAAAAAAGCTATTCTCAACCATAAAAAGCAAGATACCGATCCTTTAATCACCTATTAATCTATTAATGAGTTTTAAACTCAAAATGTACACTAGACTGACACTGACAAACTGAATATAAGATTCCACATCTCATATTATTAGGATGTTATAAGTTTATGTGACAACTCGATTATTGAATCTTGTGATTTTTTCTTACAAAATCAACCTTATTAAAATGATTTATTCAACATTGTTACATGGATCAAAGTACACATTTAGACTTATGGTTCGTTTGATAGGTAAAGGTGGAAAGGAATTCAAATTCCATGTTAGTTGGAAAATAAAAACTCACAAAATCCATAGAAATTCGTTTTTCATTAAAATAAAGAAAATGCAGCTTAAAGACGTTATACCTTGGAATTCGTTTTCCATTTCCACGTTACAATCAAACAACCAAAGTGGAATTCGTTTTCCTCGAATGTGACATTTTCCATAGAATCCGTTACAATCAAACATGGCCTTAGTGTTTGTTTAATAAAACTTCGATAAATTTTTTTCAACTTTTGAATTGGTCAAACTCAACTTTTCAACCATACATTTTGTAGGACATACAATTTTTATCAACTTTTCAAAACACACATTTCTTCAACTTTCATCAAATTATATTAAAACTTCAATATAAAAAAACTTTACAAAATATCATCTAAATAAGCACTTATTGTTGGTTTATAGAATTAATCACAAGCGAAAATTATTTTTCCTTTGAAGATTAAATCCAAATGGATAATAGATTTTAGATCACCTTGAGGCCATTCGACTTTACTTTTAAATCCCCACACATAAGAGAAAGATAATAATCTAGAGGGAGCTTTAAATGGCCTTCCACCTTTCTAGCCAAAACTTCCTCCCTTAGATCTTTCCTCTTGTTCTCTACCCTTAGGTGCCTCATTTTGGGAAAATGAAAGAATATGGCTAACCTAAACCTTAAGAAATGTGTCCACAAATGGCATATTTATAATACTCAATTAGGGTTTAATAATTGCACACTTTCCCTTGGACTTTATTGTTGTAGACCAATTAAATCTCAGGCCTATATTAGAGCAAAGAAATGAACCTAATCTAATCCACAAGAAACAAGCTCCAATAGATGTTTCTAATTGGGCAACTCTTGACCAATTAGGATACATCCAGTAATCTTGACTTATTCTAACAAAAATTTGAAATTCCACTCTCGAGTCAAGCAATAGTTATGGAAGTAAATTATAATCCGATAATTGTAAACCCAAGATAGGCTAACCAAGAGGGGGATGAATTAGTTATTAAATCTTTTTCACTTGTCACTCAAAATTTTAAAACAATGAACATGCAAACGATAGAGAATGACCTAAACACAAGTAAGCATGTAAATGAAACAATGTAAATTTGTGCAAAATAAAAGCGTTAGTTAAAAGGAATATAGAGTGCAAATGATATAATATGGAGGTTCGATCCAATGTAATGATCTACGTCCCCCGTTACCAAACTCTCTGGCACGAGTAAGGCCTTTTTCACTATGTTGACTGACTTTTGGTGCAATCCAACCCTTTACAATACTTTCGGTGACTTACAACCAAGGAGCACCCACACTTATTGAGTTTTACGGGACCTCAATATGACACTCGATTCAAAAGAGTTTTACAAGTAAAATCTTCTCTTCTTAGTAAAGATGAGTACAAGGTTAAATATAAGAAGAGAAGTAGGCAACCACTTTAATGAATAACAATGAATGGATTTCAAGTGTTTTGTGTGAAAATCTTTGATATATAGAATGATTTTCAAGAATTGATTTTGATCAAGGATTTTTTAAGAGCAAAAATGATTTGATAATAAATGATATGATAGATCAGTATTAGCTTAAGGAATATCAAATTGAATGCTCAAAAGTTTTATTTCAAATGGTAGGTGAGTTGTATTTATAGCAGTTAAAAAAAAAGCCAAAGTTTTATGTCAAACCGGACGATCAACCGAACGTCCGGTTTAGAACCAGATGACCCAACTTATCGTTAGAACAATTTTGTCAGAACGGTCAAAAAAATGATCGTTACTGGTGAAACGGACGTCTGGTTCGTCAACTGGACGTCCGGATGACCAGTGTTTAGTCTAGATCATTTTTCTTTTGTTTTGTTTGCAATCAATGACCTTTTTACCTGATTTTTCAAAGTAGATTTGTTTTGACAGTTTTCAAGAAATAGGTAGGAAAAGCTTCCCTTTGAAAATCAATTTTGTCCAAATATTTTTCATCTCATAAATTTTTGTCGTATACGAGAAAATCGTTACTTGAGCTCTCAAAGTGTTATTGCCAAAACTTAAAATATTTTACCTTTACAATCAAGTCAAGAGAAGTCTAGTTACAACGTCTTCGATAAATTTGGTGTGAGTGTCAATTTGTTGCTTGATGTGAAGTGACGTAAAGCTAGTCTCAATGAGTACTTGATCGATCTATTTATTTGAGCTTCCTTGTTATATCAATTTCTCGTACAATGGTTTTGCCTCAATTTTTGTCAATCATACAATCAATTTAAAAAATGAATTAGAGATAAAACATAAATTGTTTGTTATAATCAAAGCGTACGATTTGACCATAGGTCAACAATAATAATATCCTCCCACCATCATTTTGCAATTCAATCCCCATTTGATCGTTAATATGTTGAAATTGGCAAAATGATCATTTTGCCCTCCAACATGTATAGCTCTCCAAGTCCCATTTTTATAAAGTAAATCCATCGTGAACAAATTACAACATAGAGTCTAATGATCCCATCGTCGGATTACTGAGCTCAAGTTCAAATGACTATAGAAAATGCCTCGAAGATTATTAAAGGATTCCATCGTCGGACTACTTGTCTTATCGTGATGATTAATGGATTCTATTATTACAAGTATATGATCTCTAACTGCTTCACCCCGATTCCCAAAGTACTGAGACTGATCTTCCATTTAAGACTTCACTCATTGGTACCTCCAAGAACATGAACTAGTAATCAAAGGTAGATTACTCGCTCAGAATTTCAGTAACTCATTCAGTGATCGAGTAGAGTCTCATTTCGAGCGGTCACAAAGGAGTTATCTATTCGGTCATGTTCAATGTGCATCAAAACATCATTTTTCTTTTTCCCAAATTTTGACAAATCTCAATAAGAACAATGCAATCTTAATAACACAAATCATCAATGATATATTTTGATCACGCCACAAATTATGTCTCACTATACTCAAACCATTAATATACAATTTGTGACAAGCTATATAATCTTAGAACTTTAGGTTATTGCTACAAATTGAAACGTGTGAATAATTGAATAATATAATATTAATTCATGATGTCGTTTACAAAATATTACTCGAATGGCATTAAACCAACAATCTCCCACTTGCCTATTAGAGTATATGATATGATCCAAGGTGCCATCGAGATGAGGGCAACTCTGAGAAAGAGTCTGTTACTAGTGGAAGAAGGACTGATGACTCGATCAAGGGCAAAGTAGGTGAGAGAAGTGATTGCATTACTTGTTCAAGCTACGGTTGACTATATGACGATCGTGACGAAGATTGGAGTAAGTTCTATGTTGGGGTCGAGGTCGAAATCAGGATGGACGAACTTGATTCAAGCAGCTGAACCTGGAAGATAGCCAGAGATAGCACCCATGTGCCATGAAGTGGCGCACCTGTGCCCATTTTCAGCAGATATTACAGCAGGTATGGATGCCTCCGCTCCATTATACGGCGTCCTCGCGCTCGACTAGTTTGATTTTTAACGAATTTTCTTATTTTAAAATCAATCTTCTACCTTATTTATGAGATTATGTACGTTTCTTACTAGTTTCTAGGGTTTGGTATAAATACTAAAAACATTCATTGTTAAAAATTTTTTTTGACAAATATTAATTTAGAGGCTATTGCTTTCCTTATTCTTCCATTGAACAATCAATCATACTTATCAAGATCTAAATATTGTGGTGTTCAAACATTGGATCGTGAGTTCTTCATTATGTAATCAAAGGGTTCAAGGCATCGTTGTTATCGTTGAGTTTTTTGGTTCACCTTGTTGGGTTCAAATCCAAAATCGGATTTAATTGGCTTTCTTGAGTTCCGCATCAATCTAGTTGTGGGTTTCGTAGTCACCATTGTTACGGAGTTTGTATCAGTTGGTATTAGAGCTTTGGCTCCAATTTTATCAAGTTATATCCTTTATTTTCTTTGTTGAGTCATTTAATTTCTGTTTTTCTTCCTTAGTTTCTTCGTGTTCTTGAGTCGTTCTTCGTTTCCAACTCCTAAATCTGTAATTTCTTTGTTGGTAGTATAATCTTGTGTTTATTAAAAAAATTATTGTTCATCGCGGTTACTGCTCATCTGAAAAAAAAAGAGTTACTGTTCATCCGTGAAAAAAAAGAAAATCTATACTATTCACGTACGGTACTGTTCGTACAGTACAACAAAAAAATTGAGTTTGTTTGATTGATTTACTACCAACATCTTACAAATTTCGGATCATCCATTGGTTCTTGTCATCCACTTTGAGTCAAATTTATAGTTGAATTCTCTTGT
>CAIGRB010158037.1:15048-46802 GCA_903798255.1 Fraxinus quadrangulata
ATTGCGGATTTTATAATGTTGAAACTATCCTCATGTCGAATGACTTGTTGTTACCCTTTTAACTCGTGAAGTACCTTTTGAGCAATAACAGGTAGGGTTGCCATCATTGGTGGACCTTTTTAGTTCAAGAGTTTCAACCTCATTCTACTCGAAATAGACGTCAATAAATCTCTATTTAGAGGTTTAGTTAAATGATCCGCTAAATTTTCAATTGACTTAACATAATTTAGGAAAATTATTTCATCCTCGATTAATTTCCTTGTGTAGTCATGTCTAAAACTCATATGTCTAGACTTTCCATTATATACCTCATTGTATGCTTTTGCTTATGTGGCTTGACTATCGCACATGATAAATATTGATGATGTAATCTTTGGTCCCAAAGGTATCTCATAGGGTATATCCTTAAGCCACTCAACTTCTTTCCCAATTTCTAATAGTGCTACAAATTCAGATTCCATAGCGAGTGTGTTATGCATGTTTGCTTATTCGATTTCCAAGAAATATCACCACCTCCAAAAGTAAACACACAACCAGAAGTAGATTTACTTTTTTCCGTGCTAGATATCCAACTAGCATTTGTAAATCCTTCCAATACAATCGGGAATTAGTGTATTACAGACATAAGTTCTCGGTTTTCTTTAAATATCCAAGAACTCTTCCAATGGTTTTCCAATGATCATTGCTCGAATTACTAGTAAACCTACTAAGTTTACTAATTGCAAAAGCTATATCTAGTATTGTGCATTAAACATCGTACATAAGACTCCCGATATCACTTGTATACTTTAGTTGAGCAATTTCTCTTCCATCATTTTTCATTGGCTTTGAACTTGGATCAAGAGGGGCACTACATTCTTTTATGTTCAAATGTTTGAACTTATCTATCACACTCTCGATATAGTGTGATTAACTTAACTGATAACCCCTACTAGTTTTAGTAACTTTGATACCTAAAATGGTATTCACTTGTCCAAGATCCTTCATCTTGAAAGTGGAAGATAGATATCCTATCATTTCTTTTATTTCATCCATATGATTACTCATAATCAACATATAAATATCACATAATCAATATATATTTTAGAATATAAACATTTATCTACACTATTATGTTTAAAACCAAATGATATAATAACTAAATTAATTTTCTCATGCCATTTTTAGGTGCTTGCTTCAATCCGTATAATGACTTAACTAATTCACACACCTTACGCTCATTTTCAGGTAGAATAAACTCTTCAGATTGTTCTAAATAAACCTCTTCATTGGAATCTCGATTCAAGAATACTGTTTTGACATCAATTTGATGAACGTGCAAGTCATATATCGAAGCTAATGCGAATAATATCCTAATTGATGTTATTCTAGCTATCAGTGCATAAGTATCAAAATAGTCTATTCCTTTTCCTTTTGTCAATAACCTTTAGCTACTAGTCTAGTTTTAAAGGTATTAAGAAAACCACCAACATTATATTTTCTCCTAAACACTCATTTACATTCAATATGTTTGGATCCGAGTGGTAAATCGACAAGTTCACAATTATTGTTAGACATTATTGAATCCATTTCATCCTTAACTGCATCTTTCGAAAAAACTGCTATCTCGAGAATTTCTGGCTTCTCTATAAGTTTTAGGATCGGTTTTCACTTGTAGAACAAAATGAATTATTCTTACAACATTCTTATCACTTCCTTCTACTAAGTAAAAGGAAATAAGTTGAGAGTCAATTTCATCCGGTCCTAATGACTTCTCAATTCGAGTTCTTTGACTCCTTCGAGTTTCACTAGATTCATCAATATCTTTAGAAGATGTTTCATCTTGTGTTCCACAAGAGCTGTGAATTTCTTAATTAAATTCCCTTAATTCATTATCCGAAGATAGTGAATTCTCGAAGAACTCTACATCGTTGGATTCAATAATCACATTGGACTCCACGTTCAACAGTCGATAAGAATTTTTATTGCTAGCATATCCAACAAAGGCACATTTGATACCTCTTGGACCTGACTTGGTCCTGTTAGGGTTCGTATTCTTACAATAAGCAGGATACGTCCACACTTTGAAATATCCAATGTTCGATTTCCTTCATTTCCATGATTCGTAAGGAGAAACCTTAGTAAATTTAGAAGGAATCATATTTAATACCCTACAAGCACTCAACAACGCTTCACCCCATAAATTAAATGACAACTTAGCACAAATCAATGTGGCATTAATCATTTCAACTAAAGTTTTATTTTTTCTTTCAGTTAAACCATTTTGTTTGGGTGTCTTAGGTGCAGAACATTGATGAACTATGTCTTATTGTTCACAAAATAAATTAAAATAACTAGAAAAGTACTCACCTCATTTATCACTTTTTAGAGTCTTCATTTTCTTACTTAGGTGATTTTCAACTTCATTTTTATATACTTTAAACATATCAAATGCTTCATATTTATGTTTTATCAAATAAACATATGTATATCTAGAGTGATCATCAATAAAAGTAATGAAATACCTATTACCACCTCTAGTTAACATGCCATTTAATTCACATATATCAGTATGAATTAATTCTAAAATACTAGATGTCCTATTAACACTTTGATAAGACTTCTTAATCGTTTTAGATTCTATACATGTTTTTATATTTTATGCATCATTTTCATTATATGATATCATGTCACATTTCAGCATTCTTTTCAGAGTACTTTTACCTATGTGACCTAATCTAGCACGCTATAATGAAAATGAGTTAACAATATAAGCAACATCAACTTTATTATTAAAAGATTCGTCAACAGTACAAAGCTTGATCATTCCTTCACTAGAATAACATTTTCCAACAAATTTTCCATTTAAGGATAATACAAGTTTACAGGATTCATAAACACATTTTATGCCCGATTTCCTAAGAGATTTCTACTAACTAAGTTCATATTCATATCAGGAACATGTAGTATATTTGTCAAGGTAATAGTTTTGTCGGAAGTGAAGATGATATCCACATTTCCTTTTCCAAATACCTTGGATCGAACCTCGTTACCCATTTGAATCTCTTGTTCTCCATCAACTTCGTAATAAGTCTTGAATAAGGACTTATCATATTATACATAGTTGCACATGTATCATACCACCAACCGGCGCTACACCAAAAAAATTCTTTTGCAGCGGCCAAAAAATGCTGCGGTAGACCTTTTGCAGCGTTTTAGCATGTGTTGCGGGGTCAGTGTTGCCATTGAAGGAAGCATTTTTTAAACGTTGCGGTAGACCCTCTGCAGCATTTTTTCAACATTGCGGTAGACCATTTTGCAGTGTTTTTTAAATGTTTCTGTAGACCCTTTTGCAGTGTTTATTCAACGTTGCGGTAGACCCTTTTGCAGCGTTTTTTAAAAATTGCGGTAGACTCTTTTGCATCGTTTATTCAACGTTGCGGTAGACTCTTTTGTAGCTTTTTTTAAACGTTGCAGTAGACTCTTTTGCAGCGTTTTTTCAATGTTGCGGTAGACCCTTTTGCAACATTTTTTAAACGTTGTGATTTTATATATTTTTTTTAAATTAATTCACATTTTTAATATATGCTTACTACGCTATCGAAAATCCTATTCTTTGATCAAACAATTCGAATAATAAACTAACAATTCGCATAATGGACTTGTAAAATGTTGTACACATTCAACCTAATTACAGATTTTGTACTTTTTACCATAAATAAAATATCCAATAAATACATAGATGTGACAAGACATCAAAAAATATAAAAAATCATAATTAAAATGGGAAAATATGCTCTTGCATTAAACTAATTAAACCATGCGAGTGCATATACATTGTGCAATATTCAAAATAATTTCATTATACATGTTTCCATTTTAAAATATCAACCTAGCATAAAAAACATATCATTCTGATGAGTACAACAAGTGGAATAATTCATACTAGATTTTTCTCCCATGCTTAGCAAGTTTGGATTGATATTCTATAGCATCAAAAGTTGCTGGTGCCAATATGAAATTAAGCCCATATTTGAGTCCCATGGGACCAGGTACCTCGCACCATCCACTCCATCCCCCGTTGAAGCATCATTCCAGCAATACCAACATGACTCTAGCAAACACAACAAGCAATAAGAACATAAAAGCAAAACAATTGGAATTGATAAACTACGCAAACACAAGTTAGATTGACATGACAAATGAATCCAACTAAATATATATTTATTAATTCAACAAAATGAAGATCCAAAAAGTAATCTGGTATGTTATTAATTTTTTCTGTATTTTGTTCTGCGGAGTGCCAAGAGGTGGAGTGATGAATTAGTAAAACAACCAAGAATTCATTCTTCCATGACACAAACCAAAGTAAGAATTCACCATTTTGAATCCTGGCTTAACATTCGCACCAAAGTAAGGAGCCTTGACAAGCTGGACAAGCTCACAATATGCAATAAAATATCAAGCTACTGAAACAAAGCATAAATTTCATCATTCAGAACCCAAAATAAGATGGAACTTTCGCCTAAACATGATTACTGCATTAGCTTTTTGGAATTCAACTGAAGATTTTAATATCCTTTGTGTTGTGTATTAATGTTTGCTGGAGCGCATAACTCTATAGTGGTTTAAACATATCCTCAAAAATGGTTAACCTTACTTACCCCAAAATTTAGTTACAAGCTGAAGAATAAATGTCTCAGAATAATCAAATTAAGGTTTTTTGAACCTCAGCATTTTCAAAGAGAAAAGAAAAATGGAAACTTAAGGGTTGCCTATTTGGGAGCTTTTAAAATTCTTTGTTAAATTCAAAAATATACATTAGAAGAAATAGGCAAGATACCTCTTCACAGGCTAAACATGTCGATAAAGAGTGTTAAGAAAGTCCATCCAAGAGGTGACATAATTGGGAATTGACTGATTGCTCAAAAACTGAAGAAACAAAATAAGATACTCCTAATTGTATGAAAAGGATCTCCATAATTTCAGAAAGTCAGTAACATGCTAAAGATACTTCAACCTAACACCCAAAAGGAGGAATTATACCCAAAATAAAAACAAAAAACAAAAAAGTGTCTTTCACACTACCACACCTTATCAGATCTAACCCTATAACTAATAAGGAAACTATAAGCACTAATTTAAACACATTAAAATTTAATCAAACTCCTAATCGTTATTGTACACATCTAACAGTTGCCAAATATTTAAAAAGCCACCTTTCAGACGAAGCAAAATACATAGCCAAGCAAGAAATTATTAACCAATATCTCCAGACATCCAGAAAACATACCTTAATCAAAGAAGTCTAATACTGCTCTTTGGCCAAGCAACAATACTTCTCATGGCTTCACTAAGAGTCTGGAATTCATCTGTAGGCATGTATAAGGTCAAATTACCCATATACATTTCCTCAACCCAAACCTTCCAACAGTCTCGACCAAGTGGTAGTCGATGCACCTTTGCACTTGGGTCTGTTGTTGCAATCTTCCCTTCTGCGACTTCTTCCTCTTCAAACATATACCAATGCAACAGTTGACATTTTCCATTTGTCATAGGTACATTACTTCCAAATTGTGATTACAAATTCATAGTAGATAGAAAATAATTTTTTTTTTAAAATTACAATGCTACAAACTGGATATATATTGAATAAACATTTAATATGACATAAAAACCTGAGGAGTAATAGCATTTGAATTCTCGTCCTCTACATTCTGTAAAATAATACAAAAATTACAAAAGTTATTCTACATGTAATTGACTATATTAAGCTATATTATTATATTATATATAAAAAGTAACTACTTATAACTTGTTGAGATAACTTCAGAAGTGCTTCCACTTTTTCTTCTAGTGCCCCCATCTTTTGTGATTGAGTCTGTAATTGACTTTCAAGTTCTTTAACTTTCTCACTATTTTGTATTTGTCCATTTACCTTTGATGGTACAACTCCAAATCTGAGTCCCCTAACTCTCCCATGACGTTCGGGACCTAAATTTCGAGCGATAGCATCATCGCGGATGGAATCTTCGACAGATGTGTCAGAAATTGATACGGAACAATCTTCAATCCTTCTCTGTACTTATGGAACTCAAATTTTATACTAGCAAATGATACAACTAATATATCAAATTGCAGGGGCCAAACGTTGATAATGCTACACATACCAAAGTATCGGCAACTGCTTCATTTATTGATTTTCCATCTTTCCTAAGATTTCCATAAGTCAATACTCTTGTTCGTAACCCTTTTAAATTTGGATTTTTTTTTCTCTGCAGTACAAATTTAGTTATTACATAAATTAGAATTGGACAATTCACGTAAGAAAAGATATGTTTCTCAGATGTACCATTTCATGAGCCACGCATGGATAACCTTTTCGACCCATAGTATGGAGAAGCTTCTGATTAGTTCTCATTTTGCTGAACTTGGAACTTTTTTCCTATTAAAAAAGCAAAAAAGTATAAAACACCAATAATTATAAAAATGTAAGCTTCATATGTAAATTATACTTATGAAAATCAGCAGAAAGAGTATCCTCGACAAATTTTACCCAAGCTTCTTTAGAGCTGACATTCTTTGGTCTAAGAAGGGTAATAATGCATGTTCCATTCACAGATGATTTAACTTGAGCTCTAATTTCTTTTCTCAATCTAGATTTGAATGTCCTCCAAGACTTTTCCATACATTGAAGTGTCATTCTTTGATGACAATCACTAACTTTGAACCTTTGCTGTATTTGTGTACAAATATAAAGTTGAGACTTATGGGAATGACGTCATTAATTTTTAAAAATGAACAACATAATAATCTTTAAACATAGTTAAGAAATAATACCTATATGAAATCCCAAAGCTCCATTTTCTTCTTTCCATCCACCGAATGCCAATCGTTAATTACAACAGGCATATGTTCTCGAACTATGGACCCAACTATGCTAGCAAATTTTTCTGAGTTCTGGCTAACAACTTGGCCGTATTCATTGAATTCGAGATCCATCTTCCAATAATTATGTTTCAGAATCATCTTCACTTGTGTTGGACATCTTTTCTTCTTCGGAGCATTTGTAGTTGTTGGCAACGTGGTTTGCTCACCATTAGTTGGGCTAGTTATACTATCTCCTTGTTCACTGGAATATCTTAGCCTCTTACTGGTCCTCTCAATGCAACTGATAATAATTGTTGCATTAAAATGTGACAATCATGAGACTTTAACCCAACTATCTTACATTCTTCCACTGATATGCAATTTCCATTATTAGATCCATAGCCATCAGGTAATCTCAAGTTAGCAAGCATTCTGCAAAAAAATTGTTTTTCTGCTTTTGATAAGGTGTGAGGAGCAGCTAGTAGGTAAACTTTATTTCCTCTACTATGAGGATGTAAATCATGGTTAATGTTCATTTCTTCCATGTCCTTACGAGAGTTAATGCCATCTTTAGATTTTCCTTTAACATCCAAAAGTGTACTAATGATGCTATCACAAATATTCTTCTCCACATGCATCACATCCAAATTATGACTTACAAATAAAGTTTGCAAGTCAAACATCAATGGATTCATGAAAAACTACACGCAATTAGAAGTGTTAAATAAAAATGAACGAGCTATTACAAAAATTACCTTCCAATATGGTAGATCGAAAATTATTGGCTTTTTCTTCCACGTTACATTAGATTGAGTTGTATTCTTCTTCCTCTTTCGTTTACCACTTTTTCCCTAATCATCTGTAATTTTATCAACTTCAATAGAATCCTCTTCACCCTTTTTTTATCTTCAGCCTAATACCATGTTCAATGTGTCCATTAAACCAGCCCTTTTTTCATGCGAAATGGAGGATGAAAAGTGTTTTCTATGTCCCATGCATGCAAACTTCCTACCATGCTTCAACCATAGTGAACATGTATTTTCACGACAGATAAGGATATATTTTCATATGCAGGAAAGTCATGTATTGTTCACATCAAAATGACTTTTAAGTTGAATGTAGACTTTGTAACTGCATCATACATATCAACCCCATCAGTCCACAACAACAACAAGTCATCTACAAGTGGTGCCAAATAAACATCTATGTCATTACCTGGTTGTTTCGGACCCAGGATCAATAAACTCAACATCAAACTTTCCTTTGACATGCAAATTGAGGGAGGCAAGTTATATATAGTTAAGATTACTGGCCAACAACTGTATTTAGAGTTAAGATCTTTGAAAGGATTAAATCCATCATTAGCAAGACCTAAACTAATATTTCGAGGATCAGATGCAAAATGTGGCCACCTTCTGTTAATCATTTCCCAACTCAATGAATCAATCGGATGCTTAATCTCACTGTCTGAACTTTTATTACTTGAGTGCCATCTAAGTTGTGTTGACATCTCATATATTCTAAACATCCTCTTAAGTCTTGGTATTATAGGAAAATAACGTAAGACTTTTGCTGGGATATTTTTATGAATTTTTTTAGTCCGTTGGTTAATTTTCCATCTCAAGCAACCACATTTTGGACATAATTCAGCATGCTCAAGCTCCTTTCTATATAGATAACAATCATTAAGGCAAGCATGTATCTTTCATAGCCAAGATCAAATGTATTAATAAGTTTTTTCATCTCATAAAATGAGTTTGGAAGTGTATTATTCTCTGGCAGCATATCTCGAACAAGATTTATAAGTTCATCGAAATCATTGTCTAATAAGCCATGTGAAGCTTTATGCTTAAACATAGCAACCGAAGCTGACATCTTTGTAAATGCCTTACAACCAAGATATAAAGGAGTTTCAACATCATTAACTAAACTTTCAATCCATCGGGATGGTTTTCAGGATCTACATCAAGTTGTGCATAGAAATCCTTAAACATCATACTCGACTCAAGTATTTCTAAGTCATCCAAATTTGATTCACTTGGTTGCTTTCCATGAAATACCCAAACAATATATGTATGATACATACCTTTAATAACCAGATGTTCATGGACTGTATCATAATGATGATGCATTCGATTCCTACAATTAACGCAATGGCATGCTATCATTTCTGAATTGCAATTTTCACGAGCTCGTTCAACAAAATTCTGTGTTCCTTCTTTATATTGTTCTGAAAATCTACAAATTAAACTTTGTGATCATTATACGTTAATTTAGTTATTGGATAACTAGATTTATAAGATTAGTTTCAGATGATAACCTCGATAAGTGCAGTCACTCTTTGTCCATTATAGGCAGTAGCAGATCTTAGAGTGATAAACACTTTGAATTCCTGCAGCTCTAAATTTAGGAGATAAATTCATTATATGTTGTCCAACATCTATAGCCAGCTAAGCCAACATTTCTAATGTTATAAACCAGCCAAACCACATTAGCAGATCACAAAATTTTTGATACTTGGTCCTAGGAGTCCACATTTGATCCACTTCCAGAAGTTGCATATCCTCTCTACCTTGCAGCTTAAGTGTTCATTATTTTCCTTCACCTCTTTTTCTTGTTGAGGTGGAGTACAATACCCTTTCCATTTAAATAGACTTCTGGATTCTTCTTTATTCTCCACATGGAGCAATTACAGGAAACCTTTCTTGAACATGTATATGAGGTCCATTTGGCTTTTCTAGCTACATTATAGCCTAATCATAGAAATTGAATACACAATGGAGAGGAATTGGCGAGGGGGGGGGGGGAGAATTTTTTAAATACTCTCCAGTTCATTACAGTACAATTTTAGCTTAACAAAATAAATCGTAAGATGTTTTTCGACTTTTAGCTAATAAGTAAATTTGAAATATTTTTTAGTTCACTGTTCTATTATTTCAATACATGTCGCGTTCACATGATGCTTCGATTTTTGAAATAAGAAATTATTCTTGCAAGTAAATATGTACGTTTCAGAATAGGAAATTATTTTATGAGTCAATTTTAGAAATAAGTAGGTTATTTAACTTAGCATAATGTCAAAATAAGTAAATGTGTTTACTTGAAAGGGTGATTTATCAAACATTTTCAGAATAAAATTTAACCTGCTTTTGCATAAATTGCACTTAGCCAAACACACTCTTAAGTAAATAAAATAGAACAACAAACAGAAAAGTTGTACATCGTGAAACACTCGTATTTTGGTTTAACTAAAGATGCTGTACAATACACCCCACAAAATCTTTCTTTTTCCTTTTAACTTTTTTAGGATTTTACAAATGAGAAATATGTCCATATATTTCAATAATTTGAAAATTTAAAGGTTCAAGGCTCATCAGAACTCTAAAGTTAAGCATCTAAAGATTTAATTACTCAAACACGTAAATTAGAATATAATATATGTTGAGATTCTGAGTTCACTCTCAAAAAGTTAATGCATTAAGAAGTATTCAAGACATTTCCAAGTCTAGTTAAGATATGACTTTTGTTCGCATATTTCTCGTCGAAAAATCATATCATCTCAGTCTCTTCAAACAATAATTTTCGTAGATACAAGTTAAGAGTTAAGAACAATCATCAAAAGGTACCTCTTCAAACATTACATTAGGAGTTAAGAACTATGTTCACTAGTAGATACAAGTTTTCGGTGCTATGAAGAAAAAAATATTTCAATTTTAATCTCAGACAAAACGACTCCTTAATTTAGTACATATGAACCCAAAATTTACCTAAAAAACCTGGAATAAAAAATATAAGTATATGTTATGATTATGAAATTATAAATAATGTTTACGTAACTCAAGGCGAAGACTGAAGCATAGAGTCACAAAGAGAATTCCAATTTTCCTTCAAATCGATTTTCTTAGCAGTCACAGATGGAAATTGGAATAGACGCTCCTTCCTTCCACACGGCTATTTAAAGAAGTTACTTTCTAGTTTCTATAATCAGGTGCATTCGGCAGTGTCGGTCAACGGTCGGTGGACGACAATCGTCTCTGCAGTTGGGTGAAACCGTGAAAAGATTTTGGGGGTTTTGGGAGTTATTTCAATTGGGTTTTTAGGTAACGAGAGAAGAAAAGTGAATGTGCCAAAGATTAAAATAGTCAAATAGTTTGTTTAAAAAATTGAGCCAAAAATTAAATAAATAAATGGGCCAAAGATTTAATGTAGCCCACTGTCAAATTCGGGTTTGGACAATGGTGGATTTGAATAATAGTGGGCTACAACCAATTTGTATCATTTTTATTTTTTGCAATGTTTATTAAACGTTGCAAAAGATCAATTTTTTGCAACGTTTAATAAACGTTGCGAAATGCACTTTTTGCAATATTTATTTACAAAATGTTGGTAAAGCTTAATTATATTAACCAATAGCAACATTCACTTATTAAAATGTTGCGATAGACCCCCTTTAGCACTACTTTACTATCGAATGTTGTCTTTTATGTGTTGCGAATGCTCATTTTTGGCATAGTGCGGGAACCTTTCCCTTGATAGTATTGATTTCGCTTATAGTAGCCACAATGTTGTCTTTTTTGATGGAGTTTATTTTTCCTTCGGAGTTATTTCTCTTCTGGTATCGACATTCTTTTCCATAATGTCCAGATTTTCCACACGCGAAACAACCACATTTGATCTTCTTCTTGGAATTGTTAAAATTCCTTGAAGACTTTCTCTTGTTGGATTTAGTAGAATGCTCGATCTTCTACAAGGCATTGGCTTTTGAAGTACATTCATAAGAATTATCATTCTTATCTCTTGTCGTCGACTCATCTTCAATTCAAAGATGTTTTTGCAATTGTTTCAAAAAATAGTTTTAGGAATTATGCATTATTTTCTTCCGATATCCTTTTCAAGTTCCGAGAAGTTTAGTAATGATTACTCTCACTTGGAAAGTTTTCGGAATCTCAATCTTAACCGCCTTCAACTTGTTGACAAGCACTTGTAATTCATGAATTTGTGGAAGAAGGGGAATATTCTCTAGAAATTTGAAATTGAAGTACCTTGAAATTAAAAATTTCTTAGCACCTTCTTCTTCGACTTTGTACTTACTTTCTAGAGTTTCCGGATTTCCTTTGCCGATAATGTGTTGGCGTAGAGATCATATAACCGGTCGAATAATGCATTCAGAATGTGACCGCGGCATATGAGTTCATTTTCTTGGCGTTTTTGTCTTTCAGCCCTCACCGTATCGGTTTCTCCATTTGTGGGTTTCGGTAGTGGCGCCAATTCCAGGTCAAGTATGTAAAAAATCTTCAACGCTGTTAGAAGGAACTTCAACTTATCTTGTCCTCTCGTGAAGTTCGTGCCATTGAAACGATCCAACCGAACAAGGTCTTGATTCATCAACTTGATCGTCCCAATAGTGCTTTCATTTTCCATTGTCCAAGAATATAGTTAGAGATTGTTGGGAAATTGTATGAAATCCACCAAAGGGAATGGAGATGAAACCACGAACCAATGGAAATGAAAACCATGAACCAAACCAGAAAATAAAATACACAAAACCAAGAATCAATTGCGAAGATGAAAAAATTGAAGGCTTGATCACAATATTGCTATCCTCAAATTATATTTATCCCTTCTCGGATTGAAATAATGCTTATAGGGATTAAGACAAATGGTTTGCAAGATTTAAACAAGCCTTGTAAAAAATTATCACTCAAGCATTAAATGTAATTCACCAAACTTGAAGAACACTAAAAAGGGATTTGAATATGATGAAGAAAATTGTGATTTCTTCTTGTTTTTTGGAATGATTTTGTTAAAGAATATAGCTATGATTTTTGTATGTTTTCAACACGTTTTTAATGATCACAAACCACATATATATAGCCATGAAACATTACTACAAAGTATTGCCAAAACCTTCCAAAAGCCACTAAAATTCAAAAGACAACGGTCAAATAACGGCTAGAATTTTGCTCTATGCGGTTGCAACCGCATAGTTATTTCAAAGAAGGGACCTCCAGTCCCGGTAAGTATCTATGCGACCGCATGATACATTGAACTATGCGGGAGCATAGTTCAATATTTTGGCCTCAAATCCCATTTTTCACTCCACATCCATTTTTATCAATTTTAAACAATATTTCTAATAGCTACTGTATCCCATCTCGCTTTGGAAGAGAAAGGGAATAATGCCAAGGGTCACAAAAAGCTGACAACAGTCTAACCAAAATTCTATCGTCTCAATTTATCTTTTTTCTTGATGGGCTAGCAACTAATGTATTGATCAAGATTTAAAAAAAAAAATGAAAAAATTGATTATATTGGCATGATCGTTGCTTAAAATGTGATTTCCTTGTTATCACGTTGATGCATATGACACTCAAGTTTAAAATTTGGCGCTTGTTTGATTCAACTAAAAAATTGATTAAATCGATGAATAGAAAAATCAAAATGATTGCAATTATGCCATTATTATCATCATCATCATCATCATCATCATCATCTTTTACATATTCCAATTTGAAAAAAAAGAATGAAAGGATTCGATATTTGATCATTTCATTGAGGCACAAAAAAAAAAAATATGTAATCGATTTTTTAGTACTTAGCTTTATGTTGTGTCAATCATTGTTAAAAAAATGTTTAGTAGAGAAGAGATATTTTGACTTTACTGATTTTTTAGTAAATATAGAATTTTAAGGGTATAATAGTTGCATTTAGATCATCCTCAATCGTGGTGTAAAATAGATCTAAATTGTGATTTAGATATTTAAAAAGGTCGAAAACCTCTCAAATGGAGAGATACAAATGAAATGCAAATTGCATTTTTTGACAAAAAATGGACAAGAAATAAAAAATAAATTTTGATTTTTTCGTTGGAGCAAAATTTAAATTTAGATCAATCGAAATATAAATAAGGATGCAAAATTAAATTTGAACCCCAATTTTACACCATCATTGAAAATACTTAGTAAATACGTGTAGATAGATCTATAATATCCTACTTCCATTTTTTGCAATCCCATCCGAAACAGTGGGATCATGTTCCATCAAAGTAAAATTTCTTGCAGTTTAAGATACGCCCATGTTTGACATTGTTTATTTTAATATTTTTTTCGAGAATTTATTTTTAATCATACATTAATACAATAAAATATTCAACATATAAACTCAAAATTTTTTTCTACTTTTTAACTACACATCCTCCAAAAATTTACTATTCAACATATTGAAAATCTCAAATAATAACCATCAGACAGATGCTAAGGGCACGTTTGAGCCTCTTTTTTGTGTAGAATGTATTTTGAAATAGTGGATTAATGGAGAAAGTGTGATTAAAAAATAATTTTTTTTGAATTTGTGCATAATATTATTTTATTGACAAATGTGTGATTAAAAATTTGATAAAAAATATATTTTTTGAAAAAAGGGGAATGAACAAGGGCTAAGTAAGATGTCTTTCTCCACCAAACTAGAAAATAAAACCATAGAAGGAAAAAAAATCATAATGGACTTATGACGGGTGTCCACTTAGGCCTTTAGCTTAATAGAGAAGAGACGGAAAAATAGTAGAGGATGCCATGTCCCTTTCAACCATCTATTTTATTCTAGAAGTCGTGTTTGTAGTCATTGCGAAAATAATTGTTATTGTTTCAAATTTGACATTTACACTCTCCACCACCACCACCACCACCATAATAATTAAAGAGAGAATTAAAAGTATAACAAAAGAAAATAATTAAAAATAAGAAAAAAAAAAAACAAAAACAAAATGATGCTTCTTCCTCATCTAAGTTTCTTTTGCCTCGGAATTTATCTATTCTTTAACAAAATTTGAACAAAATTTAAAAGTAGACTCAGACAAGAATTTACAGAAAATAATTAAATTCTCTTTAAAAAAAAACTTTTAATTTTGCTAAAAACAAAATAGATTTAAAAACTTGATTATAGGAAAATAGCTACATGTTTGGATGGTGTCACAGTAGAATGGGGAGAATGGATAGTGGCGGTGACCAGGGGCGGACGCAGGACTTTAAAGTTGGGGGGCACAATCGAACTTTCAAAAAATTTGGGAGAAATTTTACAATCGAAAATTTACGTCCAAAAAAATCATACTCTATGTAATTTTACATTCGAAAATTTATATGAGATATGACTTTTTCGAATATAAAATTTAAAAAAAATTTGATGTCATATTCCATATAAAATTTCCTAATAAAATGATGAAAATTACATTGAAAAATTTGTATCGCAAAAATAATAAATGTTAATAAAATAATTGAATTAAAAAAAAATGCTAGTTAGATGTTTTTCTTTATTACTCACGTTTAATGTATTTTTAACTATTTTCGATATTTGTTTGGACTATTTGATATGCCCATAATGTAGTTCTCGAAATAAACTTTGAGATGACATAAACAATTTATAGATCGATTAGCTTATGATCGTCGAAGAATTTTTAAAATTAACATGTTATCGAAATTTAAATTTATTGTGATTTGCCCCCGTTTGGTGGAGATTAAAATCAAAATTTTAGTAAATTTTGATAAAAGTTAAAACAATTATGGATTCAATGAAATATGTTATTAAAATTAATTGTTAACTTTAATTTAAATTAAAATTTCAATTTCAATTGACACCAAACATGATTTTATAAAACAAATATGATTTAAAAAAAAAAAAAAACCAATTTCTCAAAAGTTGGGGCCCCCTGAGTCCGCCAGTGGCGGTGACCATCGATGTCAAGGTAAAGAGTTGGATGAGGAAGAAGCACCATTTACATTTTTTTTTTTTTTTTACTTTATTTTTGCCTTTTGATTTTTTTTTTAAAATTATTTTGTTGGTGGTAGTGGAGAGTAATAGATGGGCGTATGGGTAGGTGGATTAATTGTGAAGATAAAATACTTTTCTGTTATTAGAATATTTTAAATTGTTTTACGTGAGACTCGTTTGTACTTTTAAAAAAAATTGAAACTCTAGATGCAATATTATTATTATTATTATTATTTTCTATTTGATTATTCAAAGATGAGGAGGGTATTAGTAATTTTTCAATACCTTAGTAGAACAATGGAGGATAAGGACCTTCTGTGCAAGAAAGGTTGATTTGAATGCCCAAATATCAAATTTGAAACGATAGGGATGATATGCGCAACGAAGGCAAATGATAGTCTTTTTTGCCAATTATCCATATTTCACGGAATGATTTAATGGAATATGACGGAAATGACTAATTTCGCAAGAAAGGCTTAAAATGAGGGTGTAAATGTTAATTTTGAAACGATAAGAACTATTTTCGTAATGAGTGCAATCCCTATTCTTGCTAATTACCAAAAATATAAAGAAAAAATAAATTCGTCTCCCACCCCAAACAATTGCTATAACTGTGGTGGATGTAGCAAATAGTCGAGTTTTTCACATGCTAGACCTCATCGAATTCTTTTTGATGAGATAAATTGAATTTTTTAATTTGTTATTCATTTGACAATAGAAAGTGGCTGAAATTATTTTTCGATGAGTTTTGCTATCCAAACTTGATTTGTGACATTTCTCGTTTTCCTGGAGTGTTTAAAAAGCCAAATTTCTTGTTCTCAGAATTCATGGAAAGTTGGGTCAATTCTTGGCTTTCATCTCCCCATATTAAAAATTAAAGAATTTACGAAATAAATTAAAACGACACAAAAACTTGCATCATTTGTCCTACGAACACATGCTACATGTACAATCATAGTTGACAACTTTGTTGACAATTATGAATTGACGAGAATCTACACCATTCATTTTAAAAGTGTTTTCTTAAATCAACAGTACAAATCTTGACAATACACGAATTATCAACAAAGTTGTCAATAAAAATTGTACAAATAACTTTATTCTTGTTGTATTAGTTTGGTAGCAAATGAATCCTCATTATATATATTTTTTCTTTTAAACATTTAGTCCCAGTTTGACAACCAACTTTACAATTATTTGTAATTCATTTTTAATCACAAATTCTTAAAATAAAATATTTTACACGTAAATTCAATTTTTTTCCACTTTTTAATAAGACATTTTTCAAAAAAATCACTATTTTAATAATCATTTTCTCTATTTTTTTAATGGTTTTCAAACGGGGCTTAGTTATTTAAATATCCATGGGGTGGGAATCACCCACATCGGACATTAAGAATTGTTTATTTGCTTATTTACATCACCGTAAAAACTATTAAAATAGGGAAAATGCTAGGGTTTGCAATTGGATCCAACGAATACACACAGGCACAGGCGAGTGCTCCAATCCTTCAATCTCTCATCTGTTTCCTCGCTACAAATTGTGTTTAACACAATCGATCTTATTTGTTTTCATGTTTGATGAAGATGATGTATGATGCAACAATTCACAGAAGAGGCAGATTTCACGTTTGTGCTTGAATCTAATGAGATGAGTTCACACTTGATCTAGGGGATTTTGATAGTCAATTCAATTTTACAATTTCCTGATTTTTGTAATCAATCGGTGTTGTATCAGTTCGTTAGATTCACGCACAAACTCGTAATCTGTCTTTTCGGTTTCCGCTCTGATTTTACCAGTCTTACCTTTCCCCGGTTAGTTATCATCTCGATCTCGACCTCGACCTCCAAGGAAGGTCATTTTTTCTCGACCTTGTTTGTTTTCTAACTTTGATATGATTTATAAATTTGTATTTTATTAATTGTTTTGATCTTGATTCAGATAATAAATGGAATTCCTAGATTGGCGAATCTGCTGGAACAAAATAGATTTAGTGGAACTGAGATTAATCTTGTGGTTATTAGACTATTAAGGGCATAGTGCTTTTGCTTCTGCCTCTTGTAAGAGCTTCTTCAGCTCTAGCCGACCTAGGCACTCCCATAACATTTTTTAAACATGTTCAAAAGCAACTACTTAGGCTAGAATCAGCTTTTGACTTTTTAAAATCCATGCCAAATGGGCCCTAAATTTCCTCAGCAGAGGAATATGATGAACATGATATATATGTTCTATTTTGTGTATGTTAGGAACTTTATATCGAATATATTTTCAAATTGAGATTGCTTCAGTTTTCATTATTATTTTTATCTTATCGTTTTGCTAAGATTAAAAGCAAATCCTTATCCTCTCAAGCATTTGAAACTTATATGGAGGATAGAGATATAGGCTGTACATCAGTATTGGGAAGATGGATCCTTATATACATCTAGATTACGTTTAGCTATGCTTAATAAATTTACGTATAAGTGAAAAAGGTAAAGTTGGAAATATGCAAGTTATTATCTTGTTCATTGTCCAAAGAAGTGATTTCTTTAGAGCATCTCCAAAAGGCTTTCTGTTCATATTAAAGTGGAAAGTTTTTTAAACACTCCAATAATGCTATCAATTTTGACTCTTTGTTTTTCTTTTTTCATAAACATTTATCATTTCCCTTCATCTTTTATTTACATGTTTTTTTAGATGTTTATGATAAATCAATTCAAATATGATTTGAGTAGTAGAGTATTGAAGATTGTAACTTATTAAATATAATCATTCCAAAATAAGAATAAAGAGCGGGTTTGGCTCCCAAATTCAAAGATAAAAGATCACTCTATATTTTAAAAAGTTAACAATATAGAGTCTTTTGGAGCTTATTTTTATGCATTGACTCTATAAATAAAGAGCATCTTGTAATTAGAGAGTTTCTTGGAGGTGCTTTTAGTTATAAATACGAAGAAAGTAAAATTAGATGCTATCCAAACATGTTTAATTTGCTTACAATCGAAGCTCAAGATGCTGATAGTAATGTTCACTTCTGATTCGGCTTGTCTGATTCCGACTTGGTGCCAAGTACGTATATTAATTATATATATTTTCTGATTTGATTTTTAATTGAAATTTTCATGTGGTGCTTTATATCAATTTAGATAGAAATCGTATTTGTTTTTGATTTTTGTTATGAACTTTGTTGAAATGGAAAAATACTTCTACATTTCTGTCTTGTGAAAGATTATGCTGAAGATGAAGTATGCCAGAAATATAGGGAAAACCGTATTCAATAGTCATTAATTCTTTTCGGTCATTATGGAAATGTAGGGGATAAATATTATTTCCCTTGCTTCTACCTATGTGTGAGGAAGTGGTTCAAGTCCTACTCATCTCCGATGTTTCTCTACCCATTCCCTACCCCTTATTGGCCACTTCTTTGATCTATATTTATATGTATGCTTAGATTTGATTGGCATCGTTTCATTCAAGAGGTTTATTATACTCGTGCACACCATGTTCTGAAATATGGCAACTTTTGGCTTCAATTTATACTTTGAGACTGGATGGAATTTGTGCCATTGTTCACTGATATTTTCCAGGTTTCATGAATGTGTTATGAACCTCTTTATGTTTACAGTTTGAGAGAATAAGCCAATTACTGGTGGTGAATTATTGAATAGTTCAGAATAGCCTTTCTAACGGTCGAGTGAAAATTTCACCTTTTTTATTAGTTTAAGATGCATTTTTGGAGATTGAATGTTCAATTTAACCTTGTTAAATATGACATTCACCGCATCATTGTCTACTTCCTCTTACATACGTCCTTCCCCACTTTGCATATGCGATCCTCGTATCTCCCATACAGTGAGCTCAAGAGACTTCCGAGTGTAACTGGGGAGGAGTTCGGAAGACTTCCTTATACTTGGGGGTTCCCGACCATGGGGAAATTGAGCAGGATGGGTGGTTGGGACTGCAGGAGATGGGTCAGGGAAAGAAGATACAAGAATGTAGAATATGAAATAGAAGACGGTTAATCTATATAAAACTAGTAAATGAGGTTATTTTGCATTTTATAGCTCCAACTTAAATCAGTTATCTCGTTTTTAAGTAGTATGTGAAGTATTGTACGTCTTGATGACAAAATGGAAAACACTTGGGCAGTAAGATTACCTCATCGGGGTCGTAAGAATACCTCACCAGTTGACACATAATAAGAAGGGACCCAAAAGAATAACTTTTACAATCATGCTACATGTATATTAAGTTTGATATTGTTGTGGTGGCATTTTTTTACACATTGATCTTCACAATACTTTAAACATTCAATGACACATATTTTGACAACACTTGGAGTGCCATCCTTAATGTACACTAAAGAAGTACAACTAGTTTAATCCTAACTTTTATGTATAATGTATAAAAGCATCTCCAAGAAGTTCTATTTTTAAAGACCATATTCTATAATTTGGAGGGTATTTATAAATTTAGAGAGTTAAAATTTTGAAATACTCTAACAAGCTCGTTTGAGTACAATATCAAATCAGTTGAAAGGTCGTAGAACATTATACATGCTGAGAGCCTCCACGACATGAAGCACCAAATCTCATTTCTATTTTTTCCTATCTTCAGTCGAGCTACTTTGCGAACTTTACTCTTTTTTCTTACATGCTCAATATCCTTCCCTTATCATTGAGGTTTGTACTGTAAAGGCATGGAATAAAAGAATATTACGAAATACAAAAAACGATACCAAATATAAACAAGAAATAAATGGGATAATAAGGCTTCTTGACTTAGGTTTATTTTGCCTTGCTTTGTTGTCATTTCTTCTCCTTTCTTTTGGGATCATGGTCATGGCTCTCATATATAATTCAGCTTTCGTAAGAATTATCATAAAGCATTTTGTGCATTCTTTGCCTCCAGTGTTTATTATATGCTTGTAATTTTATTTCTTTTACGTTCAGAAATTCCTTTTTTGTTGTATCATGATCCACACAAATGGCAAAAGAATTTTTTTTTTTTTTTGAGTCGTCATTTTTATTTTTTTTCCCCCCACCCATACTATAGAAAAGTAAAGTACATGATATGTAGTTAGAACCATTCTATGTCAAATAAATGATACAACAAACCTTTCTACCATGAACAACCGTAGGCACTCATGAGAAAGGTCAAAGATCTTAAAAGTTCGAAAATAAGTAGAAGAGTAATGCAGGACTTGATAATTGTGGCCTTTCGGTTTTTTATTTTTTCTACTTTCCAGTACTTGAAGAAACATTTTCAAAACATTCTGGCATTTCAAATGTTATTATTTTACGCACTAAAAATTCTGAATTTGAATTGCACATATATAATGTTGAAAATAGAGAAGAAAGTGGACAGTGAGGATATAATGTAGTGCAGGCTAATTTTATATAAATTCTTCACTTCTATTGACAAATGGACTTTAAAACAAGGTAAAATTTCTCTTCTTAAACAAAAGACTCTGTTGGGTAAATACAAGCACTAAAAGACGAAAGCTGGGAAGCTGATGGGAAATAGTCCAAACATTAAATGATGAATAATAGGTGAGAGTGCCTGAACCGTGTAGGGCATTAGCTATTGGGTTAAGTATCGCAATTGGACACTGAAGGGAGACGCTATTCAAGAGAATCACTACTAGACACAACATACAAAAATCAGAAATAGACGAGGGATAGTATCCTCATAATCATTGCCTTATACATGACAAGACAAACCAATCAGAACAGGGAATGCCTGATAAACTTAAGGCATCCCTTAATGCATGAGCACTATTCATGGTGGTATTTGGTCCTAGTTTACCTCCTGTTATAATGCTTCATTTTTTCATCACTACAAAATATAAAGTATATAAATCTAATTATAACGTGACATAGATGACTCAATGGCTGCCCAACTAATCTTCAACAATACCACCAAAATAACTCTCTAATTTTGTGACCTTATTTTTCATAGTTATTCATGGGAAAAATCAAGGATCTCAAACTCTGAAGAGAAGTAAAATTAGGTTTGGTTAGAATTCTAATTGGAGATGATTAGGAGTGCTTTTGTTCTGTGTTTCTTTACGGAGGTCCTGACTTTGCCCCCATTCCTTTGTTTGTACTGTTTCTCCTCATTTTAATAAATATCTAATGGTGGTTTAATTAAAAAAAGAAAAAAAAAAATAAGAGAGAAAGAAATGCAAGAGGTGTAATGCAGTGTACTGTCCTTGTTTACCTCGTGGCTTTGCTGCTTCATATCCTGTCACTACAAAATGTGCAGTGTATAAATCTAACTATAATGCAATACAGATGACTCAAGTTCAGCCCAACTAATCCACAACGATTCCACCAAATGAGCCTCCTTATCATTGTATCATTTATTCCCTGGCCCTATTAAAATGATTGTAAACTTAAGGACCTGAATCATAAAAAGTGGCTTCCTAGGGAATGACAAAGGAAAGCCATGCAGTATTTCCAACTTCATCAAGTCCCTAATGACTGAAAATGGGGATTACAAAGATGTACTTTGAGGACAAGGCAGACATGGTTTGATGACTTCATTGCTAGCCATCCTAATATAGACGGGGGCTTATTCTCTGAGTAGATCTGCGGGAGCTTTTCAGAAATCACCGGGGGAGGAAGTGATTGAATCATTTAGCAAGATTAAACAATTGGGCTCAATGGCTGAATACCAAGAGAGGTTTGAAGAGCTGTAAGTTCCACGTTATGTTAGCACTGCTTCATGTTCCAGAGTCATACTGCATATCTGCGTTTACAAGTGGATTAAAAGGAGAGATAAGGTACATGGTCATAATGATGAAACCAAATACCTTATCCAAGGCCTTTGAACCTTTGAAATTGCCTGCCTTCAAGAATCAACCATCCTAGCCATTAACAGATTCCAAAAACCGTAAAGCGTCCCACCAAACCATAACAAATAGAATTCTCACCCTTCAAAACCTCACGATGAAACAAAACCAAATGAACCATATCCCAAATTCAATAAATCACCAAACAATTATAAGACCATCACGCCCGGCCAAAGGAAGACTAAGAATTTGAATCAGAAGGTGAACAAGAGGGTGATGAGATAATGGAGATCTCTATTAGTGTCTTGGCTGGAAGTTTAAATCATAAGACAATAACAGTCCTTGGAATAATCAAGGGAATGGATATCTCTATCTTGATAGATGGTGGGAGTATTCACAGTTTTATAGATGAAAGGCTAGTTAGAGAACTAAATTATGCTACTAATGAAACCAGAACCATGACAGTTAAGAGTGTCCAATGGGACAAACTGGAGAGTAAAGTTGTATGCCAACGAATGATATGGAGGGTACGTGATTGGGAATTTTAGTACAAGCTAAGGACTCAAACTTGGGGACAGTAACATGGGGTTAGGATATGTCAGGTTCAAGTATAACCACGAGGAAGTAGAATTGAGGAATGATGCACCACAACATTAAGTCAGGATAAGGTCTACCTTCTTCTAGGTCACATGACCACCATATTCCACTAAAAGGAGCTCAACCATTCACAATAAGGCCATATAGATGCCATTTCGTCTAGAAGACGAAAATAGAGAAATTGGTCAAAGAAATGCTAGATAGTGGAATCATACAATCCAGGAACAATCCATTTGCCTCTTCAGTCCTCCTAGTCAAGAAAAATGGATGGGTCATGGAGGTTTTGTGTAGATTATATGCAGTTAAATAACTTAAAAATCAAGGATAAATTTCCCATACCCACTCATTGATGAATTACTAGATGGACTCAATTCAAGGTGATGCCATGCCCTTTGTTCTCACCAATGCACCTGCTACCTTTCAGAGCCTTATGAATGACGTGATCAATGACCAATTAAGGAGCTATGTGCTTGTTTTTTTAAGATATACTGGTATACAGCAATTTCTTGTCAACCCGTTGTCATCATCTTAACAATGTACTGGAGATATGATAGAAGCACCAATTGTATGACAAATGGTCCAAGTGCAATTTTGGACAGCTACAGGTTGAGTACTTAGGCCATGTAATCAGTAAAAAAAAATGTTTTAACTGACCAAAGCAGAGGCACTGCAACTTTGAAGAGGAAAATCTATAAATATCCCCACTATTGAGAGTAAAGTATGCAATTCAAATATTTCCCTCTTAAATAGCTATCTTCTTCTTGCTCTAAGTTTGAACATCCAAACTAGTGAGTTTAGGAGGAAAATATCATAATTAGGTAAGAGGATCTGTAAATTCAAATTTTACCATCAACTAATTGGTGCCATCTGTGGGAATATTTTTGAACAAAGCAGAATACGAAAATTTTGTTATAGCTTAGAAAGCTTTGAAATCTGTAAGATCTAAGACGATGAGTGAAACAATAGGAAAGCTGTCACCGCAGGTTGAAATTAAATGATATAGATGTGACATCCCAAATCTAGATACTGAGATAAGGACGTATTATCATTTAATTTCACTAAAAATTATAAATGCAGAAAGATGATTTAATTTTTCGTCAATATAATAAACATCAATGACTTATTATTTTAAACTAATTTGTGCTTAATAAAAATATAGAACAATTAAATTGAATGTTAACTTAATTTACAAAACTAATTCAATATTTAAATGTGATCATACTAAGTCCGTGTTATCACAAGTCATCTCGAGTCATCTTGTCTTCATCTGAAAAATGAGGAGGGATAATGTGGAATGAGCAAACCTCGTGCATATGATGTATACTTTAATATGTTGATAACAAAAAATGCGCCAACAAATACAGGGCCCACTCGCGTCCTCACAAACTAATTCTGACACGTGTCGACGGGTTACTAGTCGAACATGATACAAGTTTGAACTTTGGAGAAACTTTTCGACACAAGATAAATATGTTTAGGATCCGATAAATATATGAACAAAAGTATTCGATAATGAACGATTGATAAAGAATCAAGATAAAGATAAACTCTTGAAAGACTATATTTTTATGAAAATGGAGAACATGAGTTGTGAATATCAAACTTTCCATCCCCTTTTACTGGCACAAAGGGAATCTATTTATAGGGTTACATGTAATAATAACCATTGGATGAGATGACAAAGGGCTCCATCTCCTTAACCAAAACATCACATCCTAGGCATTACTTTTGACTCACTAGCCTGAGGCGCCTTAAATGCCCCAAAAAGGAGGCGGCCAACCCATATCCTATACTGACAAGACTGACATTTTTACTTATTACAATAATCAAATTAATCATTCTAAAAGGATTTTACAATTTCAAGATCTTTGAATGCAGGTCATCATTTGTTACGGTTGAGTTTCGAATTCCTTTTCATTGGGTCTTATGTATAGCTCCAACATAGTGACTTCAGAGCATAGAGGCTTTGGAGGAGAGAGGATTCGGTAGAAGTGGGGTCTCGCCTGGAATAGGCCTTGGCCTCTTTGGGCTTTATTGGGCTTCGGCCAATTTTGGCCTAACAATATGCATATGAATTACTCTAAAATAAAAAGCATTTCTCAATATATATCCTCTTTTCTTTAATTTCTTTAAAAATTTAACATTAATATCATGAGTTCGCTTGGTGTATCACTTAAACATTAGAATGTAGTGGACAATTATTATTTGGAACCCGATTCGTCGTACCGATAGTACCATAAAACGATTAACATTAACATTATCATTAAACATTGGCCGGGTGCACCGGTCTCCCACTTTCCATTTTCACTCATACCTTTCATAGCATAGATATACATCTCGTAATAAAATATTTGGGATGCATATCTGTAGGCTTATGAAATAGTCATTAACTCATTAATATTTGAAAACTTTTTATTTCTTGGAACTTCATGTATGTTTATGAATTCATTGTCATGCATGAATATATCATGAGAAACATTTATGACATAAAAAATAATGATCAAATATCATGTTCATGTAAGGATAATTTAAGTAACATATTTATACATTTAATCATATAGCGTACACATGAAAATAATGGGAGTGTTTGCTTACCTTGAATCCTATCAATTTACTATTAAAATGGCGAGCGGAGGTGTCTTTAACCACCCACGAAATCAACGTGACAAAAGTCCTAATTAATTACCATTCATTTAGAAATTTCAGTATATACATATATTTTTTAAACTATCTGGACATATCCTTGATATCAAGCTATTCAATTTTTCTCTTTTGACTATTTAGTTATTCAACAATATGATATTAAAATATTTATCTCACAAGACCATATAGATTACATGTAAGCATATAGACTTTTTAGTGTTAAACGGCTTTTAATACTTTATTAAAAGCGGGTTAGTTGCCTTAGTAAAGAAAATCAGCATGTTAAGAAGGTATACAACTGGTGAAAAACAGGCTGACATCTTGGGTTTGGTTAGTTGCCAATTTTACATAAATTAAATATATACGCAAATTGCACTTTATCACAATCACAGTGAATTTTAATATATTAAATATTCTAATGAATAAAGTATTAATTTTTTTTCGGTCATTGACGACATATATTACTATTCAATTCATGCTTAAATGCTTAAACTCTCCTTCACGCTTAAATTTATACATAAAATTCATGCATGTAACACAAGCCAAAACTCCCACGCATGATTTAATTCATTTATCGAATTATCAACATGTAGTGATATTCATTATTGAACAGAAGCACGTGTCCATTTACATCATAAAATATAACGTGAATCACAATATCATTTCAAAATAAATTAACTAATCTAGTACCTTAACGAGAGGCTTGAAATAGCGATCAAGAATTCCAAGAACATAAAGCAACCGTGGCCATGGGTGGAAATAAATTTATTTTAAATTTTCTTTTCTTGACGTGTTGAAATGTTCTTACAATTACAAGGAACATAGAAATCGTTCTTATGCAAGAGAAGGTGCAAGTTTTCTTTCTTATTTTAGGGCATTTCTTTCTTTCTTTCTTTCTTATTTTAGGGCATTTCTTTAAGGGTAAAATTGTGCTAATTAATTGATTAGCAAATTCATTAATTTGAGTCGTGGGGTTGGTTCCATTCCTTCTATACTGTCCAAATATAAATCCAATCAAAATAGCTAGAATGAATTTTAAATTAAAAAGAAAATATAAACGCCGGTAAGGTCAAGCCTATATGTTCAATTTATTTATTAACGAATAACATTATAAGCTTATTATAAAATAAATAAAATATTATGTATTATAGGTTTTACTCAATTGTAAGCATATTATAATTAACTTTAATTAACACGTTGATTGTTTAGGGAATCCTAGGTATACTCCATTGTGGAAATTCATGAAAAGAAGAACGCGTTGTTATAACAGCAGTGTGCACAAATTGAGGATCAAGAAGGAAAGCGAGTTTAGGAGGAAAAGATCATAGTTACATGAGAGAATTTGTTGATTGTCCTTTTATGTATCCATGACAATATTTTTTGAAAAATTAAAACTTGATTTAGTTTAAGATTAATAATTAACTTTTTATTATATAAGATATGGGTTTTATGCAATTGTTTGCTTAAATGAGTACGTCTATCTTTGAAACTGTTTGCAGAAACGCTGCGCTTGTTCTTCCAGTATAGTAATTAACTTGTTAAAAATCAGATGTACCATAATGGAGGTGAAAAATTACTACGAGATTCTCCTACATAATTTAATTGAATGGTTCCGTCTTCCGTGTTAAAGATTTCCATGTGATGGCCACCTCCACCTGGTTCATTGAAATAGAGCTCACAATTGTCATCTGTAAAGTATATGCAATTTGGTTTGATCCATTCTGATGAGGCAATTGATGTAGAAACATTACTACCTAAGAACAATGATTGATCTCCTAAACTAGTCACTTCAGTTAATCTATATGCATAATTATTCCCCTCCTCATGACATTCATCTAGCCTCAAGACAGAAAAGCCAGTTGTATAGTATCTATCTTTCTTCTCCTCTTCCTTGTCACAGCCTTTGACATCGTCCGTCTTATCAACATCACAATTGTCCTCCTCATTATCATCACCCTCTTCCTCATCGTCAACGTCATCTTCTTCTACATCATCATCGTCATCATCATCACCAAATAAATAACCCTCTCAGAAGCGAGAAATAAGTAGAAGATGTCCTGATGATTCGACTAGATACTTCTGATATGTAACATTGGTTTCAATTGGAGTAGGGACATTAATAACTATTGCCTTTGGGCCTTGGCATCATCAAACTCACAAACAACTACAACTCCATGAGCATCTAGGCATAAAATTTGCTATTGTAAAAAATAATATCTTGATAAAAGTGAAAATGGACAGAGATATTTGTCCAAATAGTATCTCCTAATTTCGTAAAAGCCAATATAGCAAATTGTCCATAATAGGACAACGCTATGTTCATAACAAAGAGATCCCAAACCTTTTGTGGCTTGAATTTCTCATCATATTCATACTGATCATGGAAATAAATTTGTCATCCCATTGATTTAAATCAAGCTAGTTGTAACTGAAATCAAGTCGCTTAACCATTCATTACGAAAATGTGTTGAACAACAATTTAAATAGAGAAATCATTGCGAAAATGCGTTAACAACTTTTTAAATAAATAAATTTCTCGTATTGTTCCAACCATGCTTCAATTTAGCAAGTCAGACACCTAGGTACGTCAACCTTCTGCAATCTTCATAAAGTACCCATTATTGTGCTTTCTTCTTCTGTGTTCCCCTTTATTGATTTCAAGAAACAAAGATGATGCATACAATAAGTTCCATTCTTCTCCAAAACCCTATAAAGATTGGTAAACAATTCAATAATCATAAGCTGATCCTTATTACCATCAAATTCTTGCCTGAATTTCAACAGGATCGGATGAGCCCTTTTTCTGAAGTACCCCTTAACAAAATCTTCAAAATTCATAGGAGGTTCTCTCAAAACTTGAATCACGATCTCACAAGTTAATTCAAAAGCTTTCTTGTTGTATTGGTCGGTCGAGTAGGGTTTTGCACACATTAACAAACCCTGAATTGAATATAGCACGTGAAGAATACTAGAGTGTTTAGGGTTCCATTCTTGCGTGTAACATGCATACCATTCCTGTATTATACGTTCATACCTCGTCGCTAACATTCTTAAACAAACTTTTCCTCCGGGACGAAGATTCGGGTTCAAATCAAGGCCATAAGAATGATAATAAAGTTTTGGAGGATAAGAGGGATAATTTCTAGGAAAAAATATGTCAAAAAAGAATAAGCCATGGTGATAGGGTGTATAAGGTGGACCTATGATGACAATTCTCATAAGATCAATCCTAGATTCATAAACCCTAACAAAAATTGATTTTGGGAGATTTTTCTTCAACAAATTCCATTCTTGTTCAATCTTTTGCCCTAATGGGGATTCCAAAAGAACCATAGAATCTTTCTTGTACGTCAAGAAACGATGATCATCCGGAGGGTTGGGGATTGTATCGAAGTTCTTGAAAAGATTGAATCTGCTTTCTACCTCGTCTTCGATTTCTTCAATCTCTCCGTAAAACTTAGTTGTTCCTGCGCTATTAGGGTTCGTGATATCCATGCAATAAAGGTTTTGATGTATTTTACTGAATTATAGTATGATATTTATTCAAGAATATGAACTGCAGTGCAAATATAACAGAATAAAATAGAGAAATTAATCCTACTGTGAATAGGATGTTTCTAAAGTTTTAAAGTAACCTTTTAAGTATGTAAAACCTATCTAAAAACTTCACTTATGAGCTTATAGTTTTCCTATTTATTTTAGTGATTTCATTCTGTAATTATGTATCATAGTTGATTGTAACTAGGGTTCCAACAGTTTATTTTCCTTTTCGATTCCCACTTACCGATTCAGATTATTTCGGGTTGCTGGACTCTTTAGGCTACCTACTTCTTGGGCTTAAAATATTATCAATTAAAAAAAAGGATAAATTACATAATTCAGGTGTTTGAAGATTGAAATTCAAAAATCAGGATCCAAGTTTCATTATTCAAAAATCAGGTAATATATTAAAATCTTAAGCCTAATTTATCAATCTCAACTCTCTCTCTCTCTCTCTCTCTCTCTCTCTCTCTCTATAAATCTCTCTCTACGCACCGCCGACCACCACCCACATCAACAATCCATCGCTGAACTCATGACTACGATCGAGGCAGAAGCGCAACAACTCGATCTGAAATTTTATCCTTCAAGACCACCACTTGGAACACCTGTTGGGGTGGTGGATCTTTGCTGCTGTGATGCTGTCGTACGACGCTTTCATAGCAGCGTCGTGATGGGTGCTATAGGTGGGTGTGTGTGCAGTGGCGGAGTAGAGTTGTGGTGGTGGTGGCATCATGACGGGTGGGAGTGTGGTGACGATGACGGGTTTGGGGTTTTTTGTGGTTGTGGTTGTGGTGTGCAGTGGTTTTTTATTTTTATTTTTTTGTTAGGTGGTGCTGTGGGTGCAGTGGTGGCGACGGCGTGGTGCAGTGGTGTCAACGACGTGGTGGGTTCAAATCTGGTTGGTGGTTGTGGTGATAGTGTGTGGTTGGATGCGGTGGTGGTGGGTTTGTTGGTGGTGATGTTGGTGGTCATGGTGGTGATGGCGGCGACGGGGTGAGATCGGTCAAAAGTGGCTGAAGTGGTAGTGTCAGTTATCTGTGACCAAGTGTTTGGTTATCTGTGACTATGTATTGAACAGTGACATAAAAATTTGACAACATGTGATTGAAAAATAATATGTGACCAACAAATTTGAAAATATGTGACCAATGAAATTAACTGTGACCTATAATTTTTTCAATTTGTGACCTCGAAATTATCTGTGACTAATTAATTTGATAATATGTGACCTATAATTATGTATATATGACCATTAATTGTATAATTGTGGCCTAATTAATAAATATTTTTAATTAATAAATAATACCTGATTTTTGCATTTGTGAAATTTAAAATTCGATTTTTATATTTGTGAAACTTAAAATCTGATTTATGAATTTTTTCCAAAATAAAAAGGGGAAATTAGGTCCAGTACGGTCTCTGGGCCATAAAATTGATTAATGCACTTAAGCCTTTTAATATTTCTGTCTCACGTATTAATTACGGTATTACCTAAAAAGAAAAACTATTTTGGCCTTCCTTTCAAAACCCTCCCCTTCCAAGATCACCTCTCACAGTCCCAATTCTTCATCTCGCGTTGCCTTCACCTCCCTCAAACTCCCTTCCACACTAATACTTCAAATCCTTGAAATCGCATATCACTCCCAACACAATGCAATTATCTAATTAATTGTCAAAATTGTGTGAATTATTTTTGTAACTATGGAGCGAAAAACAGAAAAAGCAGAGATCGAATTCAAGTCGTGTCAGAAACCATCGCGCTTTGTGTAAATGTGGCGTTCCAGGCAATTCATTTGAGTTCTTTTGCGCCACCATGGTAAAAGAAGATTTCTTCTTTGGGAGTTGGGGAGTGGAGAGTTCATGAGAGTAAACTTGTTATTTATGTTTATTTGCCTGTAATTTTTTGGACCATTTGTAATTATTGCATCTCAATGAACTGTTGTGGAAGTTTTCTTTCCATATGTTTATGTTTGATGGGTATCTTTATTTATATGTAGCCAGCTGGTGGTTTATGTTAATTTATCTCTAAAAAATTACAGGGTTTACTTCACTTTCTCGATCTTAACAAGTTCAAGAGTAATGAAGACTTGACTCCCCAATTGTATATCTATGCCAAGAAGAAACAAGATAAGAATTATAATAGAGACAATTAATGGGTGTCAAAGGAAAGGGATTTGTGATATATCGATGATGTAGAGATGATGTATTTGAAGAGACAATGATAGATGAATGTACATGATTGACAAGAAAACAACGATTGTATTTAAATTATGACATTTTGCATTTTTAGTTGTTAGGTTATTAATGAAATTTTGGCTGCATTCCAAATGTTGATAGCTGATGTTTTACGACAGTACATAACTTGGTTGTGTTAAGTTGGCTGGTAATTGATTTTTTTAGCATAAAATGAATGATTCAATACGAAAAATTGTGTAGATGAATATTAAATTTTCGTCTTGGACTTTAAAAAGGGACATTATGTCACTTTTTTGTATGTGTTACTTTTTATTAAAAAGAGCGACACTTAACTTTAAAAAGTGACATTTCGTCAATCCTTACATGAAATTTTGTCACTTTTTT